>JABTTQ020001964.1:0-282251 GCA_016081115.2 Rehmannia glutinosa | reverse complement strand
GTATTGCTGCCACCAAAGAGGATGGGGAACAAATAAAATGTTCTTGTTATTTGGTTTCGCATGTTTCTCGATTTGGGAGTGTATTTTCCCCCAGCCATGGGACTTTAGTCTCACCCAATGGGAGCGGTTGGTTTCGCTGTGGGAATTTATTTTATTTTGTTTTTTTGTTTTGGTTTGTTTTCATCATATCTCACCATTTTGGTTCAAAGATCGAGTCTTTTGGATGCGGTCGATCAATTGGTTTGAATCTAGTGACTTTGGTGGTTGATCGATTCGCGAGGTATTTTTCACAATGGTTTCATCAAAGAAAGACACGAGATGAAGTTGGATACGAGCATTTTGATGATTGAAAGAAGGTTTTGTCACGAATTTGGAACTACTATCTATTCGATGGGTTTTGGTTTTCTCTTTTGTAACAAAACTTTCATTTGTTTTTTCTTTTCCAAATTCGTATTTTTCTTTTTATTTAGAGGTTGTGATCACCTTTTGTGAGTTTATCTTGCAATTTTTAGTCTTTCATCTTTAACTGAAAATTACTTTCCATTCGGATGGCTTTATGTAATCTGGTGGATTTGGCTATTTAGTCTCTTTGTATATTTTTTCTTGATTATATATAAAAAACTATCGTTTGAAAAAAATGCCACAAATTGGTGAAAAGGACAGATTTTGAAATTACTTCACAAATTGAACTTTGATTGGTTATGTATCCTTAAAAACAAACTAAAAATGTATTTAATGAAATCAATCATAAAAATTTATGTTAAATTCAACTTTTTTTTGATAAAAGTTAAATTCAACTTGTTAAACAAAACAATCACACATAACATAATTTTAATTAGATAAAATTTGTATCTCAATTCAATTAGTAAAGCTAAAATAATCTATATGAAAATTTTAAACTACTTGCTGAGTTCACCGGAGCAAATTTCATTCAAACTAGAGTTGATTAATAATTAATTTCAAACACAATTTTCAAATCAATCAAATTCAAAACAAATTTGAATGATAATGTATTTTACACAACTCAATGAATAAGTCTCGCAGATTTGAATCTAATCAGATTAGAAGCGGATCCCAATAACCAACTCCGGACCAACACCAAATATAATTCATTTTTCCTCCTCTCTACCCCCACCTAACTGCGTCTTCACCCCCAAACAACACCGGCCCCACCGTCGCCTTCTACTTCACCATATCTCGCTAGTTTCTGACCTCGTGGATGGTCTCGCCTGATCTTGGCCCAACATATTATGTTAACTTGTGTTAATGAAAGAGATCGGAGGATGATTGTCAGGACGAAAATAGTTATTTCAATCATGGAGATAATGATTACGGTAAAATAAATTTGTGCTTTCAAATTTGTGGGTGGGCAAATTATCATGGGTGGGATGGCATGGGAGACTAAAAATGCTAAAAAAGAAGTACCTAGAACATTTTGTGAAATCTTTGAGGCGGGGGCCTGCAGGGTGGCGAGTGAGCACAGACAGAAACTCTCCACCTGGGCAAGATCCCAGTTTGTTTATTTATTTTATATGTATATATGTGAACATATACATTAAAGGTTGAAATCCCAAAATGAGCAAAGATCAAGTTATTTTTGGCCTTTCTATTTGGTTTTGCCTTTCAATCTAATTTATTTTTGCAAAAAAAACATAAGTGAAGGTTTCTTTTTTTATTTTATGAAAAACATAAGTGAAGGTTTTTTTTGGCCATTCTATGTAACTAATTTTTTTATCTAACTATATTTTTCTTTTTGCAAAACCAAAAACATAATTTAAGTAGTGAAAGAGTCGCTCACCTTTAAATCCTCGTTATGCCCTTCGTATTTGCCATTTTTTTTCCTTTAGCAAACCAAAAGAATTTAGAAGAATTTAAAAATGCAGAAGATCGATTTTCATAGCTAATTTATTAGTTTTTTTGTCTTTTTCTCTATGGTAAATTATATTAAACAATCTTTTGTTATTATATATCTTATTTTAATATTAAATCAATGATATATGTACCATTGATTATAATATTTTTTAAGTTTTTTATGTAAAAACAAAGGCCCTATTTTTTTATTCACTCAGCTCCTCGAAACCTTGGACCGCTCCAAGCTTTGAGGATGTGGTCATCATAACAAGACAACCGGAAGATCTAAATTTTGTCTTCTTTTTTGTTTCTTCATAGACTAGAAATTTATTTTTGTTTGTGGTTTGAGTCGATGTGAATGAAAGATGGTGAATGAAAAATTGTATCAGGGTTTGTTTTTGTATTAGTAACACTTTTTCACTTAAAAGTGTAGTACTTTTTGCAAATTACCAATACTTTTCAATTCAATGTATAATATCTTTTCATTTATGTTTGTAATATTTTTACTTAACTAAAACTAGCAATACTTTGTATTTCAACATGTAATATTTTTATTGAATATTAAATACTACTTAGAACTACTAAATACTTTCTCACGTAAAACTAATACTTTAGCGGAACTACTAATACTTTTTAGGAGAAAAACTAATACTTTCTTGGGAATTACTAAAATCGTTTGGAGAAAACTAATATTTTAGAAAAAATACTAATCGTTTCACATGGACTACTAATACTTTTGACGGAAAAAAACTAATACTGTTAGGGGCTAATAATTATATTGAGTGAACTACGACGTATACTTTTCAAATAGACTACTAATACGTCTTAGATGAAAACCTAATACTTTTCACTATATCGTTGTCCAATATTACAAAAACTAATACTTTAAGCTGAATATTACTAATACTTATCGGATAAACCATTAATACCAATCCCTACTAATAAAATAAAAACACCACAATTTAGTCGGTTTGAGATCCATCTAATGATTTTTGGCCATTAGACCATCCGATAAGAGTTTTTGTCCGACTCAATTCATTTACAACCCTAAATCACTTATTTTGGTAAAATGCATTGAAAATTCATTAGTGTATAATGCAAAGTTTACACACTCCTGCACTCTCAACCTGCTTTTCTTCCCTCTTGGCTCCAAGATAATGGTTTTTCCTACTACACAAATAAGTAAATACAATCTGCATCAATAGCATTATATTTTTAACCCAAAGGTTTTTAGTTCTCCACAAGATCGGAATAATAATGATCGAAGCCCAATAATGGAAAACATCCAATTTAATGGGTTCAAGCTCAATAACTCTTTTTTGGGAAAAAAATAAGCTATATTAGAGCAACTATATATACCCACCTACTTTTTTAAAGCCCTATATTGTTTTGAATTTAGATTGCCATTGTTATGGTTTTGGGAAAAAAGGGTGAATGCTTAATGCATAACTAATCTTATTGTTAATTGATTTGATTGTGTCACTTGAAACTAACAAACAAGAATTCCTACTTAACCAAAAAGATCAATTTTCAGCTCAAACTCATCATGTTTTAACTCTCAAAATTCACAATAAACAAAACTGCTGAGACAAGACTTGGGAAAAGGAAATGAAATGGTCACACAATTTCCCTTCAAACCTAAATTTTTACAAAGGATAAAAATCAGGAAAACAGATTATACTTCCAATACAGGTTACTAAATGTGGTGGATAAAGAATTAGGACAATTTCATATTTGCCTCACCTAGAAAATCTTGAATAGCAAGCCACCGTGAGTAGCAAAGAAGGGGGCGAACACGAGTGATTCAACAGCCATTAGCTTGATGAGAATGTTCAATGACGGCCCAGATGTGTCTTCAGAGGGTCACCAACAGTGTCCCCGATTACAGCTGCTTTGTGTGCATCCGATCCTTTAGGACCGAGAGTTCTAGCATGCTCGAAGCACCAGCCTGTTATTGTTCCACGATCGTTACATAGTGTCAGAATATTAAGTATGGATTCATAGGAAAACCCGAACAATTAACTTCACGGTGTAAGAATCATATGAAAAACGCTTTTACCTCAATATATTTCTTGGCGTTATCCCAAGCACCACCGGTGTTGGATGCAGAGATAGCAATCTGCATCACATAAAACGACGACAAGTTGTCACGTATTATCTCGAGAAAAAAGCTAAAATGTTGGCAAGAAAATATATAGAAAATTGCAGCAACTGAATTGAGATAATACTTTTAAGGTTACATATCACAACTAAAAGTCGGGTTAGTTACAAAAACCACCCTTGAGAATTAATGTGACTTCAGAAACACATCTATCTTTCAAAATTATATATAGCCTTGTCATTTGTTTCTATTTTACAAATTGCACCTATTGAGGGGATGTTTGTAAAACAAACTTGAAGTAGGTATTGACGCCTCAAGGGATTATACGTAAATTTGAAACATAAATGAATTTTTAAAATTATCCCTGACAAGAAAATCCACAGGTTAAATCTCCGTGTGTTTTGAATTTGTATTACACTTTTCCCCCTTCATAAGCAAAAATATTCCAACACCCCATTACATTTATAAAATATTGCAATTATCCCCTTACATTTTAACACACAATCAAACCTCAATGAGTTTTTTTGTAATTTTCAAACATTTCTGGGTTTTATTGGTAATTAACTCAAACCTCAGGGTAGTTTTGTAATTATCCGTTTATATAATGGTAGGAAAATCTGCACCTCATCGGGCGATGGGTGCTAACAAGACGTAACATATTCAATGAGATTACCTGAACACCAGAGACGAGAGATCCGGCAAGAACACCAGAAAGAGTTTCCACACCAAAGAAAACACCCACGATGAGGGGGTGTGAGCATGACAAGAGCACCCGGAGGAATCATCTCCTTGATAGATGCATCTGTGGAGATCTTGACACAAGTCGCATAGTCTGGCTTAGCAGTGCCTTCCATGAGACCAGGGATGGTGTTGAATTGCCGACGCACTTCTTCAACCATCTTCAGAGCAGCACTACCGACACTCTTCATTGTCATGGCCGAGAACCAGTAAGGAAGCATAGCACCCACGATCAATCCAATGAATACTTTTGGGGTCAAAACATCTACGGTTGTAATGTCCATACGGCTCACAAATGCACCAAAGAGGGCAAGGGACACGAGAGCAGCAGACCCAATTGCAAATCCTGTAAATAATGGTAAGAATATTTTGTTGCTGAGAAAATTAATCAAAACAAGCAATTTTTTCCTTCATAGCTGAAGTGTAACCAAAAAAACCCGTGGTTCTATGAGGAGTTTGTATACCAGAATATTGTCCTGGAAACAAGCTGACTGACAAAATAAAGTTCCTAATGCAGCAAGCTGCTAATTTCATTTTTATCCATCAAGAATAATAAGTCCACTAATAAACATTTAAAACATACTTTCCTCGCGTACCTCCTGTGGGTTAGGATTAAAAGATGGGTAAATTCAAAAACTACCATTGAGGTGTAGCCTAATCACAAAAAAATCCAATTATCTTTTAAAATTACAAATACCCCTTTAAGGTACTAAAACACCCCCTTGAGTTTTGTATTTGATTAACAAATAACCCCTCTTGAGGGTACAATTTGTAAAATAGAAACAAATATCAAGTTGGTATTTGTAATTTTGAAAGAGAGCCGGATTTTTGTAATTAGAAGTGAACCTCAAGTGCCTTTATTGTTATTAATCCTAAAAAGATTTATATTTGGGTAGTTGGAAGAACCAAAATAAGTACCTTTCCAATAGCTGCGGTGGTGTTCCCTGCAGCATCAAGGGCATCAGTTCTCTCTCGAATAGTGTGACTCATGCCAGCCATCTCAGCAATACCCCCAGCATTGTCACTGATGGGGCCATATGCATCGATCGCCAAACCAGTTGCTATGGTACTCAGCATTCCAAGGGCAGCCACTGCAATACCGTACATTGCAGCAAAACTAAAGCTAACAAAAATGCTAATTGCTATGGCGAAAATTGGAATGATAACTGATTTGTATCCCAATGCAAGGCCAAAAATGACATTGGTAGCTGCTCCAGTACGGCATGAATCAGCAACATCTTGCACCGGGCTGAAAACAATAAGATGCGACTTAAAATCATTTACATTCATACATATATTGTTGTAAAGAAGATAATTATGTCAGAGTGATACCCATAAGCATTGCTTGTATAGTACTCTGTGACAAATCCAATAATGAGGCCAGCCCACAAACCAACAGCGACGCATAGGAACAACTGCCTGAAAGCACAGAATTAAATACTACCCAGAAATTTGAATAGAAACGAGCAAGAAATGACACAGGTATACATTTTATATAAGGATAATTACAAAAACTATCCCTGAGGTTTGGGGTAATTACAAAAAAACCCAGAGACGTTGCATTACAAAAGAAAACCATGAGGTTTGATACTGCCTTTAATGCAAGGGGATAACTATAATATTTTTACAAATATAAAGGGGGTGTTTGAAATGTTTTTGGTAATGAAGGCGTAAAGTATAATACAAAATCAAATCTCAAGGGGATTTTTGTAATTTTCAAAAACCTCTAGGTTTTTTTGTAATTACTATAAACCTCAGGGGTAGTTTTTGTAATTATCTCTTTGATATATACTCAAACATCTGCAGAGAGGGAGAGTGCATTAGATGGTTACTTCCGAATATTCACTAACACGGCAAAAGGAAAAAAAGAACTTGCAACTTTACTAATGTGACTGAGTAAAACACTTTGAATGAATATGTGGAAGATCACAAAAAATGGACGGAAACAAATTCACATAGATATTGAACTCACCAGCTCTTAACTTCTTTCTGCACTCCGAAATTAAATATCGTGAAAGACGAAGGAAGAGCAATCCAGCTAACAATAGCTATTCCAACAGTCACCAGTATTGTGGAGATGATGAGTTGCTTCTTTAATGCTGGCTCAATTTCATTGACAGCCTTGACCTCAAAGAAATCAGTTGCAAACAATGTTGTCAGCAAACAAACGAGGATTCAACAGAGCTGATTAGAAGAGGATATAGCATAGCAGTCAACTCGTGATTGATCCCAAAAGATGAGATGGAAGCAACAACAAGGGCTGCACAGGAAGATTCTGCATACGAGCCGAAGAGATCTGATCCCATACCCGCAATATCCCCAACATTATCACCAACATTATCTGCAATGACCTGTAACAATTTTGAAAAACAAGTTGTTGTGAATAATTTTAAGAAAAATTGTGCATTCTAATGTTACTATAACCATACCGCCGGGGTATTAGTAATTCTAAAACTTAACTGGATTTTTTTAGGGATAATTACAAAAAAAAAACCTGAGGTGGGCTAATTACAATAAAATCCAGAGATGTCTCAAAATTGCAAAGAGACCCCTCAGGTTTGATTATGTCTTAAATTTAGGGCGTAATTGTAGTATTTTTAATGTTAAGAAAAATTGAGCATTCTAATGTTAGTATAACCATACCGCTGGGGTATTTGTACTTTTAAAATTTAAACTAATTTTTTTTTAGGGATTATTACAAAGACCCCCCCCACCCCCAAGTTTGGGCTAATTACAACAAAATCCATAGATGTTTCAAAATTACAAAAAAGGGTTCATTGTAGTATTTCTAGAAATATTAGGGGATTTTGATATGTTTTTTGCTTAAGAAGGAGAAATGTAAGCGGAATCAAACCTCAAGGAGTTTTTGCAATTTTAAGAACCTCTAGGTTTTTTTGTAATTAGCCCGAACATCTTTTTTTTTTTTTTTTTTTTTTTTGTAATAATCCCTTTTTTGTATAATCAGGCCAAACCTGCGGTAGTGTTTGTGATTACCCTAATTTTAAGAAACTTTTGAGCATTCTAATGTTACTATAACCATACCGCGGGGTTCCTGGGGTCGTCCTCCGGGATATTCCTTTCCACCTTGCCCACAAGATCAGCTCCTACATCAGCAGCCTTTGTGTAGATACCTCCACCAACTCTGCCGAAAAGAGCCATCGAAGAGCCACCAAGCCCATAACCAGTTATAGCCTCAAATAGGCCTTCCCAGTCATCACCATAATACAACTTGAAGAGGTTGATGGTAATGTACAAAACGAGAAGACCATTTGCCGCGAGGAGGAATCCCATGACTGCACCAGATCTAAATGCAATGATGAAAGCCTTTCCAACACCCTTCCTAGCCTCTAATGTAGTTCGAGCATTACGCATAGGTGGCGATTTTCATTCCAAGAAAGCCGAGACCACAGATGTGACAGCACCGAGAAGGAAAGATAAGGTGCTAAAAACAGCTGTGGCAAGAGCAGGCTTGCACATTTTGGTGCTGTCATATGTACAAGGCTGATGACTGGTGCTGAAACCCTCCACTGAGCCGAGGAAAAGGAAGATTAATATGGCAAAGCAACCATGAAGATGCCGACATACTGGTACTCGGTGAAAAGAAATGATGTTGCACCTGTAGTAGCATCACAAACAAATAGAAGATTGGAATCAATAAACAGGAATTATTGGTGCATTTTTTTTTTTTCTATCTTCATTCGGAATAATGTTTTGAAACAATTACATATTATGATTCGAACAGCATAGTTAGTGTCATCATCTCCCAAGAGAAAAATAACAGGAAGACGAAGAAGAGATGAGAGTTACAGTATACACCAGTTAATATGATATGTTTAGGCAGATACCAATGTTGCCTTCTACAAATTACGGCTTCTCATTACCAGTATCAGCGCAAAATCTATTTGTTTCGATGGATTCTTACTTCACAAATATTTTAATACGTTAGAAAATCAAAACAACAAAATATTGTTCAAAACAATGTCTAGAAAAATAGCATTCACATGCACAATTTCATGTATATGTTTATCATTTCAGCTTGAAATTTATATATTTCAAATAATTATTTTGCACCTCAACACAAAATTTCTTAGGGCTTGTAGTACTGATGCTAAAATTGGATCAAAGATTATAAAACCCACCATTCACTAAAAATAACACCAAATTCTGAATTACAGTTGTCATCATTATAAATTTTACTTGTTTTAACTTCTGAAAATAAATGATCATTATCAAGGGTAAAAAGGCCTCGAAGCTGCCCTTGTGCAGGTGCCTCTTCAGTAAATTCACTCAAACTTTTCTCATCCACTCTATGATGCAGAGCAAGCAAAACCAGATTTATAAACCCTTATCAGGTAAGCCAAAATTGTACAGCTGTTAAAACTTATAACAATGCAGGAATAAACCCGAGAAGTCAAACTGGTTGTAAATTTGTAACTAACATTGCTAGGAAAATAAAAAGGAGAAAAACATATAGTCATTTAAATAAATTATTCAATGCTTAGTGGATGAGTAACTCAAACTGCAAAGAATTCATGGCGTTCCATTTAAATTCAATTAGCATGACTACAAATTATTAAAGAGGAGCACAAACCACAAAATATGTCTAGGTTCACACCACACGTGTCGAAAAGGACACCATTATAATAAACAGTGACAACAACTATGAACTACCAACAAAGGAAAATAGGTCTTGTATAACATCTCCACATCACAGGGCTTGATGAAAAGGAAACCCAAGGCCATTTTTTAATCAACCAAACTAACCCAAAAGAAGAAATCAAGCTTAAGTTTTTCACGTTCCCACATAATATTAAGGCATAAAAATCAGCTAGAAAATAACATGCTCTGACCTTTTCCCACTTCCAGGAAATGGGAAGAAATTCAGAAAACGAAATAATTAAGGCAGAAAAAGGATGGACAAATTTTGAAGATAATTCACAAAAAAAAAAAAACTATTAGCTCTGACGCAGCAGCAATTCGAACATGCCTATCTGAATATACATTTAGATACGGAAAAAGAAAATTAGAAACATGAAGAAAAAATTGAGCTTCAACTCAGACATAAAGAAGCCAAAAATCAAACCTTTTACTGAAAAAACAAAGTTTCATAATTAAAACATATAAGACATTAACACGCAAGAATATTCATATGGCCCAAACACAACCTTAACAAAAAACCCAAAAAATCAGAAAACACTCGAAATCCATCCATTTATCAACAGAAACAAACCATACCCACATCTCCCAAACCAAAAAAAAAAAAAAAAAATCATTCCCAAATACCTTGGCAACAGAAACACACAATCAAACACATACATGCAAGTAATTAGAAAGAGAAAATTACCTTCGGAGATGGCAGATTGAATGTCGGCGCACTTGCGAACGACGGAATGATCAGTAATGCCTTCCTCTTCCGAGATGAGGGATTCCGTAAACCCATTTCTCCCGTCGGCGGAATTTGATCTGCCGTTGGCAAGCTTCACCTTGGCCACCAGCAGCCATTGAACGAGGGCGAAAGCTATGCCAATAACGGCACAAATAGGGATGATAATTTCGGTGCCGAGATCTGAAAGCAGCGTCGCCTCGCCCATTGCTTTTGCTTTGGAGAAACTGGAAATCGAAGAAACAATGTGAGAAGGTGAAGCAGAGAAAGAACGATAACTTATAGCGAAACGTTCGTTTGGTTTTGGAGGAATTTTTGGGTGGCACTATGGGCAGGTGGGTGTATGGCAAATTTTTAGGAAAAAATATATATTTCTATGGTTTTTATATAGTTGTGTTTGTTTGGGTATATATACTAGCATGGCGTACGGAATTGGAATTGGAATTGGAATTGGAATTGGAATTGGAATTGATTTTTGAGGGATAGGATAATGACTTTTATGATATGTGAGGTAAAAAATTATTTTTTCTATCCACTTTTATGATTATTGTACTCTAATACCATTGACACTTGAATACAAAAGCAAAAGATAGGTAGAGTTATATTGTATCTCTCACATAAAATACATTTTCTTTATTTTTATATTTTTAACACAAGTTTTAGTTTTTTTAAAAAAAATCAGATTTTTATAAAATAGTTTAGTATAAAAAAACACTTTTTGAAACTAATTTTGAGTTTTATTATTTATAATTTTAAGATATTTTAAATAAATTGCAAATTTTTAAAAAAAAGTGTATAGCTTTTTTTTAGAAAAAATTCAAATTTAATTTTTTGTAATTTTGTAATTTTAAAATAACTCGATTCTTTTAAAAAAAACTAATTATCATTTTTTTTATATTTTAATATATAGATCTTAAAATGATTTTGTGGATTTTGTAACTTTTTTTTAATATATTGCAAATACTTTTAAATTTTATTGAAATAATTTTCAAAATTAATAGATAATTTTTCAGATTTTTCAAATAATCGTTTGATGTTGTTTTTTAATTAATTTTTGGATGAATATTGTTTGGGACCAAAAGTGCAATTTTTCCCTATGTATATGTATCCTTGTCTTCTTCCTTGTATATGTATATGTCATAAGGGTTGACACGATATATGCACGATATGTCACGATATGGGCACGATATATATCATGGTATGCATGTCATAGGAGTTAGCACGATATGACACAATATGGGCACGATATATATCATGGTATGCATGTCATAGGAGTTGGCACGATATGACACGATTCAGGCATGATACATAGGGGTGTGTGTATTTAAGGGGGGAGTGTACACGATTTTCAAAGAAATCAATAATTACATTAGTTTCAAAATTCAAAATCCTCAAATTAAAGGAGGGGTAATTTGGTCAAATTGGATAGAAAATAGTTTTCTTATGTTGATGGGTAGAAAAAAGTACCCACTATCGTTAGTGGATACTTAAAAATTTTCCCATTACTATATTGATCATAATAAGTTTTTATATCGATAAATTTAATCATAAAATTTGAAACTTTTATCTTTTTGGGTTAACATTTGAAAAGAGCTAGAGCATACGTGTCCGCCTGACTGCCTGAAGAGTGCAGTTAATAATTTGCATGAATATTTATTTATAACTTGATGTCAAATTTATATATTTCAAAAAAAATATTTAATAACCAAAATCAATTAGTTTTACGCATTAAAACTAATGATGCATGCACATACGAATTAAACTTGACCAAAACAAAATCAAAATGCGTGACTCATTTGATTATGTAATGTCATCACTTTGATGGTAATTATAGCCCCTTGGTTTTTGTTGCTGGTTAAAATGCCTAGTAATTCCCGTTTCCAACACCATCAAGAACTTAAGCAAAATTAATAGTCAACATGCATTTGAAGAGATTACTTTAGTAATTTGAAAATCTTGTGACAATTTAGTAAGATGTTTGGTTAAGCTTATAAATATTTTTAAATTTTACAATATTTATGATAGTTTATAAAATGTCCAAAAATATTTGGTTTTAAGAATAAACTTACAAACTTCTAAAATAAAATTTTAATATATTACAAGCTCTTAAAAGAGTAAGTGATTTCTAATTAAATGTATATTACAATTAATCTTGCCATATGTTTTAGTTTTATTTGTATTAATTACGTGATTGTCATTACTAATATTTTATATTTTATATGTCCCGTGATCTTGTCTTATACAAACACATTAAAAACTTAATTTTAAAATTTGTTCTAACAGCTTATATTACATGTTATAAGTTCTGAAAAGGGTTCTCTTCATTTCTTCCTCTGTAAAGGGAGAGTCGATATCATCCAGTATTTCATTAGATAAGCGAGGCTCTATCGCATCAATCACGTGTTCCATATCTGGCCAGGAAGGATTTATAGAAGTAAAAATATTCCGGAAGTAGGATCAAGTTGGTTAGAAATAACAGCGCCATCGGAAATCCACTGTCCATACCTCGATTTAACGCCAAAAATCCACTTTTTCCTCCTCCTAGATGAAGCTTTCCTATGAAAAAAATTTGTTACGGTCCCCTCCTTGAAGCCAATCTGCGCGAGATAGTTGTTGCCAATAATATTCTTCATAAGATAACACTTGTTCTAGATCAGATTCAACCTTCTTAATTTTATTATTATCCAAACTCGAAGGGTGTACATTATTCAATCCCGTAAGCTCAGATTGAAGGACATCAACTCGTCTGCTAATATTCACAAGTTCATTGTTAACGAGCTCTTAAGGTCCAACCCACACAATTTCGCCTCCTTGAAGAATGACTCCCACCGATTGGCGTACCAACTTGTTTTTAATGTTTGAGAAAATGAGTCCGACCAACTAAAGGGTTATTTGAAAGGAAAACTTGAGCATGCCTAGAGCTTCTTAATGATTGGTGGAAATCAATATGAAGGACGATAGCTCTATGGTCTAATCCATAAAAATATAAATTTGAACTTTAAAGCCCCGTATATATCCACCCAACTTTGCGTCCCCGGAATCATCTTATTTTCCCAGGATATTATTCATATTATTCATACTTCTTTGCCACGTAAAGCTCGGACCCTCAAGTCCCATGTCCATTAGTCTGCAATCATCAATGGTCTCCCAGAATGATGCCACAGAAGAATAATTGATATCCAGACCACCAAAATTCTCTGACTTAACTAACACTTCATTAAAATCTCCCCTGACAACCCATGGTAATTATAATTGATCATGGAGTCATCTAAGAAGGGTCCATAAGAAGGACCAGAGTACGGTCCGGGTTCTCATAAAACCCCATAAACCGCCATGCTCGTTCTTCCATCATAATAATCGAGTCTACAAAAGATATATTCGAGCATTTAATCGATATGTCAATCTCTTGTTTCCACAAGAAGGTCAAACCTCCACTTATACCAACACTGTTTATCATTATACCATTCGAAAATCCAGAAACCTTCTTAAATCATTTAGCCTTAGCACCAAAAAGCTTTGTCTCCATTAAGAAGACGATATCCGGGGATAGATTGCGAATAATTAATCATCATTTATTGAACACTCGTGGACTCCACAATCTATGCGCGTTTCAGCATAAGATTTTCATGGCTCTCGGTGGGGTTGAACCGCAACCTCCACTCGATATATCTGTATCGCTAGGATCAGACAGGAGCCTACGCTTCGGTGATACCACATCCAAACCCGCAAGAGACACTGGTTTTCTCTTTATAGGATTAACTCTATCTGAAAATTATCCCTTCTGTAAAATCAGAGAGTGATTCTTGGCTTTGTTTTTCCATTTATGGTACGAAGCGGCACCACCAGAAACACTAGATCCCGTACGAAAATAATTTTAGAAGGGCTCGTGGAAGTGGGTAGAGGGATACCCGTATTAGCAACTTTATTCTACAATGGGCCCTTGCTTTTGTTCAAACCTTCAATAGATTCAGGCAATAGTAATACTTCCCTCCGAGTAGGTATTTGGTTGTGATTTGGAGATAAAGGACACCATTAGAAGCCTTGGCTGGATTTTTGTTTAGATACTGGGTTGTTGGAATTGTCCCTCCATGATAAGATGAATTATGGTTTCCCCGGCTACAGTCACGCCTCCTATCACCAGAATCTAGAGCTGGTATGAGATTTGATCTAGATTCATTCCTCGATGAGGACGAGCAAGCAAGAGAGCCCTTTGATGCAACTAAAGAATGAGAGAACGAACTCGCACCGGGGCCTCATCTCTGAGCCAATGACCATAAGGAAGATGTTCTGAATTAGTGATATCATTTGCCCCGTTGCTTTTACAATAAGTAATTCCATGCCCCACTATTCCGCAAACAAAACATAATTTCGGTATCCTTTCATACTTGAAATCTACCAATTCGATCCCTCCTCGATCCCAATCAAATCGGAGTCCTTCTATGTAATGGTTTCAAAATATCAATCAAAACTCGCGCTCGCATGAATTGTCCCAAACATCGACCTTTGTCATCAACGCCAACCTCAAGAGCAATACCCAAACCATCACCAATAATGATACCAATTTTATCGCATATACCTTTATCCGACAAGTTATAAATGCGGATCCAAAATCGAGTATGTGTGAAAGCATCTATATCTCGCAGACGTCAACCCTTCATATTCCTTTAGAATAGTTAACTATCTATTAGAGGCCCACGACTCCATATTAAGGATCCTATAAATCACGCGAGGGTCATAAAAAATGAAGAAAAATGTATCCACTCCGATCTTCGAAATTCTTAACCCATATTGGACCCTCCATAACCTTGTGATAGTATCCATAAATTGTTTTTTGTTGTATGGGGGACAAGTAACCAATAGCCCAACTAAGCCGCTTTGGGTTAAACTTCTGCCTTCATCGACCAAAGAATTCTGATCCCTATCTCATCTTTCTCATCTTCCGTGATTAATAGTTTGCGCCACTTTCCCACGACCTCATCCATGATGGTAATAGAAATCTCAAACCCTAGCAAACCACACTCAGAGCGAGACTAATGACCATGCATAGCGGGACAACATGTAAATTTGGAATTTTAAACTAGTAAGAGTAAATGGTTTCCAATTACACTTTTGTGTTAATTACATGATTGTCATTACTAATATTTTATATATCTTGTGATCATGTCTTATACAAACACATTAAAAACTTAATTTTAAACTTTATTCGAACAACTTATATTACATGTTATAAGTTGTGAAAGATAATTTTACAAAATGTAGATATTTATAAAGTATTTTAAATACGTAATGAAGTACCCTCAAAATTCATACATCAAGTGTTCGTCTAAGCTTATTAAAACTACGAGCTTATCTATATTATAAATTTTTTTAGAGCTTATAAGATGGTAAATCTTATTTTAAAAATAAGTTATTGATACTATTAGGTAAAAATAAGATAATGAGTTTACAATGCTAGTAATAACAATGATTTTGTAATTTAAATAGTCAATATTAAAGGAACTAGGTTGTTAGAATAATATCTTATTTAGAAAAAAATAGATGTTCACCCTTACGTTTCTTTGAACAACTTATAAAATCTTAACATGTACATTTGAGATTTCAAGTTTTCTTTTAAAAAATATCATCAAATAATTATATAGATCTTATAAAATATTTTGAAGATCTTTAAAATTATTACATTAGGCCAAATAGCCTATGTGATCAAATGTTGGAACTTGGGATATATGCACCTCATTGAAAATTGCATTCATATCTGTTATTTTAGGAAAGATTTTGTCAAATCAAACGGATATTAACATGCATCTTGGGATTATAACGGTCCTTCCTTCTTCAATTCCGAACTTCTTTAAAATTTATTTTGTATACTTTGATTGTGAAATGTAAATGCTTTCTTGGCATTGTTTTATTTGAAGTCCAAGAAAGAAATTAAGCTCTCCCATCATGCTCATCTCAAATTCACCTTGCATGAGCTTGAAAAATTTCTTACAAAGAGATTCATTAGTAGCACCAAATATGATATCATCAACATAAATTTGAACTAATAAATAATCTTGCCCTTTTTCAAAAACAAATAGAGTAGTATCAACTTTACCTCTTGAAAATCCATTTTGTAAAAGAAAATAGCTAAGTCTATCATACCATGCTTGGGGTGCTTGTTTTAAACCATATAATGCATTTTTAAGTTTGTAAGCATCATTTGGCCTTGAAAATTTTTCAAACCTCGGAGGTCGTTTTACTTAGACTTCTTTTTAAATAAAACCATTTAAAAAGGCGGATTTAACATCCATTTGGTAAAGCTTGAAATATTTAAAGCAAGAATAGTGAGTAAAATACGAATTGCTTCTAAACGTGTTACGGGTGCAAATGTTTCATCATAGTCAATACCTTCTTCTTGACAATACCCCTGAGCCACTAACCTTGCCTTGTTTCGAACGATGTTGCCTTGGTCATCGAATTTGTTTCGGAATACCCATTTTGTACCAATAATCAATTGTGATGGAGGACAAGGTACTAATTCCGAAACATCATTCCTTTCGAATTGATCCAACTCTTCTTGCATATCTAAAAACCAATCTTCATCTTCAACTGCTTCATTTGCATTTTTTGGCTCTTTTTGAGAAATAGTAGCTTTCTCGGCAAACTTCCTTCTAGTCTTAACCTTGTCTAGAGGGTCCCCAATTATGAGATCTTTTAGATGATCTCCTTTGAATTTTAATGCAGGGAAGATCAAATTATCACCTTTGACTTCTTGTGGGACACTTGAAGTTGAAGGTTGATCATTTGACGTGGAAGGTTGATCTCTTTGAACATCATTTGGAACAATTGGTTCAATATCATCTTCTTCATCACTTTCATCATTGGGTATCCTTTCAACACTCGAGGCTTCATTGAATTTGACATGAATAGATTCTTCAACCACCACGCTAGTCTTATTATAAACCCGATATGCTTTGCTCTTGGTTTAGTACCCCATAAATATTTCTTCATCGGCCTTAGGATCAAGTTTGTCCATTTGATCCTCGGTATTTAAAATAAAACACTTGCAACCAAATATTTTGAAATAACTAATATTTGGAGTTCTTCCTTTCCAAAGCTCATAAGGTGTTTTATTCAACTTAGGACAAAGGTATACACGATTTATAATATAACATGCGATACTTACGGCTTCGGCCCAAAAATATTTTGGAAGTGAGAATTCATTGAGTATGGACCGACTCATTCCTTGAAGAGTTCAATTCTTTCTTTCGGCTACTCTATTTTGTTGTGGTGTTCTTGGAGTCGAGAAATTGTGAGCATATCCTTTAGTTTCACATAAGACTCTAAATTCACCATCAAATTCAACACCTCGATCACTTCGTATAGACTTAATAGTATCTTCCTTTTTTTTTTCAATAAGTCTACACAACTTAGCAAACTCATTAATGACATCGCTTTTATTTCCAAGAAAAATAGCCCATGTATATCTAGAAAAATCATCAACTATAACAAAATTGTAATATTTTCCACTAATACTAACCGTACCAATATCCCCATACAAATCAAGATGAAGTAATTGTAGAGGCTTGGTTGTGGAAATTTTATTTTTGGGCTTAAAACTACGTTTAACTAATTTGTTCTTTTGACAAGTGCCACATAAGCCAAGATTTTCAAAATTCAATTTGGGTAGTCCTTTTACATGTTGATTTTTTAAATCTTTTGAAAATTTTTGTATCCAACATGTCCAAGTCGCCTATGCCATAAATTTGTTAAATCATTATTGGCGACAAGACAAGAAACATTTTGAAACCAAATCACTTGTGCAAATTTTGTAAAGATTGTCTTTTCTACTAGCTTCAGAAATAATTTTATCATTTTTAGAATAAGGCATTTTTCTTTATTAAAAATAACATCATAATTTGAATCACAAAGTTGGCTAACACTTATCAAATTGAACTTAAGCCCTTCAACTTATAAAACATTACTAAGAGAGATAGAAGAGTTACCAATTTCTCCCATTTTCAAGAATTCTTCCCTTGCCATTCGTGAACATAACCATGCCTTCTTCTTGGAGCTTGATGTTGGTAAAATGTGTTTGATACATGTTTTTATCTTAATTTTGATGATTTTATTTTTACACCAAAACAATGTTTTTAATTGTTGTCCAAATACTCCTAAATGATTTAAAATGGTTTTAATATTTTCCGGAGTATTTCTTCAAGTTTTATTTTAGATAAAATTGGACAACACTTTTAATGATTTTATGTTTATAAGTTTTTACTTCAAAACAAGGTTCCTAAATGTTGTCTAAATACTCCTGATTGGTTTAATATGTTTTTACTAAATTTTCGGAGTATTTATTGAGTTTTATGTTTGACAAAAATTGGACAACATTTATGTCTCGAGGTCAACCGGTCGCCGTAGAGGGCAACCCGTACCTGAAGATGAATTTTGGAACAGAAAAATGAGACGGACTTGAAATAGACCAAAAACCGGGCCGACCAGGGTGTCGACCGGTGACGTCGACCGGTCGACCCCCTGTCGACCGGTACCTGGGCGTATCTTTGAAACATAACTTGAATTCCCTTAAAAACCCATGAGGGGGACCGGTTGTGGAGGAGGTCGATCGGTCGAGGTGTACGTTGACCTGTCGCCCTGTGTTATTTTGCTGTGTATTTTTCAAACGTCTATTTCTGTGCGACCGGTTTCCCTATCTTTTGACAGCAAATTCTGACCGTTTGACAGCAGACAAACTTTCCTTAAAATTTGGGATTGATTTCTAACAGCTATATTCTTGATTGTAATTGTATTTTTCTGTAGATTTTCAATCCCCAAGAGGAGCCTATGCTTGATCAATCATCTCCTATAAATAGAGGAAGTTTTGGAGCAACCAATACAACAATTGAGATACAACACAACAAGATGCACTTCAAGCCAACACTTGTTCTTCATAGTTATTATTCTTGTTGTAATTTGCCTAGCTTATCACTTTCACATCCTTGAGGTCTAGGCTATTCTTGATTACACTTGCACTCAATTGTATAATTCATTATCGAGTTGTAATCTTGAATTTTTGGGTTATCATTCAACCCAAGATATCCTTGTTAGTGTTCTTGTGGTAAGAACACACTTGGGTGATCTAGGTGTTAGGTGTAAGAAGATTGTGGTAATCTTCTTGTTGAGGTGTTGAAGAATTTGGTATTCTTCAA
Source organism: Rehmannia glutinosa (assembly GCA_016081115.2). Classification (NCBI taxonomy): domain Eukaryota; kingdom Viridiplantae; phylum Streptophyta; class Magnoliopsida; order Lamiales; family Orobanchaceae; genus Rehmannia; species Rehmannia glutinosa. Next base: position 262,993 of record JABTTQ020001964.1, on the reverse strand, counting down.
GGTTGAAGATTGTGGTAATCTTCACAAGGTGCCGTTGGAGATTGTGGTAATCTTCAAGAAGAGATTGTAGTAATCTCAAAGGTGGTGTTGAAGAAGAGTGTGCTCTTCAAGGTGTTGTAAGTTGAGTTTGTATTATTTTTGGTAATTAATAAAATTCTTTTTCTTTTTGAAATCCATCCCTGGATATCTTTGGGGTGGTAGAGGATTAGGCCCTAGGTGGGTTGAACCTCTATAAATCGACATGTGTTGTTTACATTCCGCACCTTTTTTATTGTCTTTGAGCTTTCGGTTTTAAAAAGAGGGCATAATCGAAAAGATGGAGATAATCTATTCACCCCCCCTCTAGATTATCGTAGCCGCTTGGACTTACAAGTGGTATCAGAGCCAAACTCTTTGGCAAGCTCGTTTCACATCGCGAGTGAAGAGGAATGATCGTCGGCTACGAACGAAGCTCAACTTTCCGGCACCTCCACCACCAAGCCACCTCTATTTGATTCCAAAAATTATATATTTTGGAAAGAAAGAATGGAATGTTATCTACAAGATTGCGGGTTCGATATTATCATAAATGGAGAATCCATTCCGATGAAAGACACACCATACACCTCCAAAGCTCTCAAGGAGCTCAATGATGAAGAAAAGAAAACCATCTCCTTAAATGGTAAATCTCTCAATATTTTGTATTGCTCACTTACTAATTTGGAATATGAACATATTGTAGGAATTCAATCGGCACATGAAGTACGGCAAAAATTAGAAGCCATCTATGGAGTATTTGCAAATGAAAGGAGTCAAAGAAAAGCATCTACTTCTCAAAGGGATACATACAAGTTCAAATCTAAGGAACAAGCCTTTTACAACTTCCAACTATGAAGTAGTAGAACAATGTTTTATGGGCATCGAAGAAGAAAACGAGGTATGTCTTAAACCCTCTACTTCCTATGATATTGTTATTCAAAATAATTATAGTGATATGCAAAATGATTTTGATGATCTTCAAAATGAATTCCAAGATTTACTAGTTAAGTACAAAAATTTGAAAAAGGAATTCAATGTTTTGAAAAATGAAAAGGATAGTTTATTTACTTCCTATGAATCACTATCATGTGCTCACACCACCACACTTGACAAGGTTAGAAACATTGAAAAACAAAATAGTACTCTTGTTGAGGATATTAATTGCATGAAAAGTGATTTATCAAAATCCAACTTGAGTACGAATAAATCGCCCAATGTTGTGAATGTTAATAGTTGTGATAATTTGAATAGTGAACTTGATCATGAGCCTAATATTGTCAAGCATATGAAAAAGAATCGAGTTCCTATGCATATTCGTAATGTTACTTGCTTTTATTGCGGTAAGAAGGGACACGCCGTAAATACTTGTCGGGGCTAGAAATAGCTCAAATTATTATTGGAGACCTAAAAGTCTCAAAGCTAATCCCAAAGGACCCAAGCACTTGAGGGTACCACAAAACAATGTTATATTAGGTACCCGACGAAATAATAATCGAAGAAAATTCATACCGCCAAAAAGACATCAAATGACCATTTCATTTGATCAAAGAAGAAAACACCTTTAACAAAGTCATTTTCCAAGAAAAGGATATAATCAAAAATGGGAAGAACACAATCCTTGGAAATGGCAAAGACATCATCAACAAGATGATTTTCCAAGAGAAAGACACTTTCGAAAAAGAGAAGGCCACAATGCTTGGAAATGGAGCAATTGGAGAAGCCATCATCAACAAGATGATTTTCAAAGGGAAATATATCATCAACAACGGGAACGGCACAACCCATGGAAATGGCGTAATTGGTAAACTGTATCTCTCCATTTAAATATGCATTTTATTTAGTTAGTATGCATGTTTTTATTTGTGTCTAAATTACAAATGAGTTTTCATAATTTTAAAATTAAGGTCCTCAATAAATATTTGTGTTTTTAAAAAAATCCCTTGAAAATGAGACCTTATATGTTGCTCTTAAACTCTTATGGATTTTTATAGCATAAGCATTTTTTGTGATATCTCTTATTACTTGCCTACACTTGTGCTATTATATCTTGTGCAAAATTTGTTTAAAGTACTGTGTAGGTTATATATTTCCTATTTATTGGCTATCGGACTCTTAAACCATCGAGGTATGTTCACTCGTATTTTTCTTAGAACTCGATATTATGTCATGTTTTTGCACATGTCTTTCAAAATATTTCATTTCAACCCCTTAAGTGCCTCTAAATGATTTTGTAAATTTTTCTTAAAAGGGCACTACTCGTTAAATCTCGCTTTTCTCGTATAAGTGTTTTCTCGAAACTCATATTTGTTGGATTTAGTCCATAATTATCTTTTTGCAAAGTTTTAAAACTTTTTGGGGTGAAAAATCGAATTTTGAAAAATCTGGGGAATGAAAAAATTCCACTGGGACGATCAAGGTCGGGTCGACCGGTCGCCCTGCACATCGACCGGTTGCACCCCACCTCGACCGGTCGCCCAGGCAAAAATTTTGGGTTAAAACTCGTTTGTCTTCACTTTCAAAACAGAACAAGAAATCTTTCAAACCCTCGTTCACATCAGCGCAATCACCCTTTTTATAAAATCTTCAATTCTTCATCAATCTTTGTGATTTTTGTTTCTAATCCACTTCTTTTTGCAAGAATTTTACATATATGGCACCTCCAAGAAATTCTACCAGTCGAAATCCCACCTCCAAGCGTAGAAAGGGCGGAGAGGGTTCTTCGAGAAATCGGCAAGAAGAAACCGAACAAAGGGATATTCGAGCTACCCAAAGGAATGTGGCTCAAGAACGTGATGATATTCAAAACCCGGTACTATCCAATCCTCAAATTGCCGAACTCCGCGGGACGATTTCATTCAACAATTGCCGTTGGGCAAAAAGTAAGAAATCTTTTATACCTCAAGCTCCTCGCTCTAATAATGTTCTAGATTTTATCAACAAATTTGCAGAGTGGTACTATGATAATTTGAACATGGGTGCAAAAACGATAGCTCGTACGAAGATTTGTCGATTTAATTCGTTTACAAATGAATATCCTTCTATTAGAGGATTCTTTGAAGAGCAAGGGTGGATGTACTTATGGGAGCATCCTTATGTTTTATATGATGAAGATATAATTTTTCATTTTTATGCCAATATGTGGGTTGAATATGATGCTCAAAGGAAGCCTCTTGCTTTGAATTCGTTTGTAAGGGGTCGTCATTTTAGGTGGACTCCAAATGAAATTTGTCGGCTTTAGATGTAAGAGAAGGTGGTTGGGACTATTTTTCATGTGCTATTTGGAATGATGAGATGTTGGGGTGTCTATGAGAGAAGTCAAGACTTATTTGAGCGTATGGCCAAAGTATTCATTGTTGGCGATGACTCTTGAGCACCGGATTATATCCGTTATTGTCGCTTTATTGCATATGTGGAAAAGCGGGAAAAATGCCTAGCAACATGGACTATTTTTTTGACTTATAAGATTGCTTAGAAGGAACCGCTTAACTTTGGCGCTATTCTTATTCAATGTCTAATTGAGTCTATTACTCAAGGAAATAAGAAGTTTGTTATGGGCAATTGGATTTGTAAACTTCTTATACAATCGGGACTACCTTCGTTGGAGTGTAATTCGGAGGTATTTCAAAATGACTTTGACATTGATAACATCTCCCAAATGGTCACTATGCGCAAGAATATGGACATCCGACCAACTAAAATGGCTAGAAGAAGAAATACATTTTCTACTTTTCATGCTTCGGGTTTGCTCCTACAGCAGCAATACCGAGAAAAAGGTTTCACAAAGTATTCTGACTTGATTTTGTGTCTTCTTGTGGCCGAACAAAATAATGAATTACTGATAAAAAATTACGAATCCCAGCCTACTGGTTCTACTCCATTCCTTGAAGTGAATCCGACTAGAGCTCAAAATATTAATAATTTTAGAGGTCATGGGAGAGGTCGTGGTCGCGATCGTGGTCGTGGAAGTGGTCATGGAATGTTTACTCCATATAATCGTTGTAGTCAGAATAATTCAAATCACGGAAGTACAAGCAACCACATGAAGTGGAACATAAATGATAAGAAAGGAAAAGAGAAAGTGATAAATCCAGATAATGGTGGAGAGAATGGTTACCGATGCGGAATAAAAGGTCACTGGTCACGTACTTGTCGTACAGCCAAACATTTAGTGGAGCTTTATCAAGCATCACTTCACAAGAAAGATAAAAATGCTGAAGCAAATTTCACTTCTGATCATCCTGAAGATGATAATTTTGATGACCTGAATGTGAATATTACACATCTGGATGTGGCTGATTTCTTTGAGCATCCGAAAGGAAGGATTGATCAGTTGATTGGGGACGGAAATATTTAAGCAATGATATCTATGCTTTAAATTAGTTTCTAAAATATCTAATGTAATTTTGTTGGTATTAAAAGAGTTAGAATGTTTTGATTGTGCTTATATGAATTTTCCGGGAAGATATATTTTCGGGTTGAACCTTTTTATATGAATGATATTTTTATCACAATATTTGTGTTTATTATTTCAATAATAAAATATCATTATAATTCCACTAAATCATTCACAAATTTCACATTCAAAATTTCTCCCCCCAACGGCTAACTAACGGCTATGAACAATAGTTTTTATCTATAAATATGCTAACATTTCATTCAACAAATTCACACCTATTCTCTCATCTCTCTAAAAACTTCACATTTCTTTCATTCCAAGAAAATGGTTAACTTAATTGTAGCTTATCTCATTACATTGGTCTTCTTGAACATTATCCTACTTTTTGTTTGGCCAAGATTCCCCAGATCCACGGAGAAAGGTGAACCGAGCAATCCGGAGGGTAATACCGGTGCTCAACCGCCTAGGAGGTACACCCAAGCCGAGTATGATGATTTACGAACATATCATGAAGCTAGGTATGAGGCTTTGGAGCAAAAGACCTCCAAAATGCAAAAATCAATCGACAAGTTGAATAAATTCATCAAAGATCTTATTCCCGGAACTTGTTTCTCTTCGGACGAAGAATGATGTCCCCACCCCTTTATTATCTTAGCATTTTCTCTTGTTCATGTTGTTTTGTAGTTTTATGAACTCTTGTAAAACTCTAAATTGCACTAATGAGATTTGCTTGTTTTCTTGAAAGGGTTAAAATAGCAAGATGGAAATGGCCTTTTGGTTGAACTTGGTATTGATGGAGTATTTGATGGTAAAAATACTCTAGTTTGGCATTGTTTGATTATTGGTATGAAGTACTTGATGGTAAAAGTGCTTCTCTTAATTTTTGATGCCTTGATTATTTTTATGAATAATTTGGGACATTTGTAATGTCTTATATGCATTGTTTGATGCTTGACATGTATTACTTGATGGTTCTTATATTTTTGCTTGATGGAATTTGTAATGCCTTGATCTCTTATTTGGCTAAATTTATCTCAATTGGGTTGAACCCTTGAGAATTTACTTTGTTGAGCCTCTTATTTGATGGACATATGTTGAAAAATTTTTGGGTGATGATATGAAAAACTTGGCTTAATTTCTTTTGCAAGGGCTATATACATTTTCTTCAAACTTTGACGCCCACCAAGTGTTCGATAAAATGTTTCAATGAAAGACTCATCACTTACATGATTCTCTTATTTTCAAATGTCTTAAAATCTTATTGGGATCACGTTTTTTGGCTAACAAAATGAGCTTATGAATTTCTTATGATACATCTCTCCCATTTTTGGATTCTAAGCTTAATTCTTTCAATGGTTGATAAATCGTATTGTTGGCGCACTTTGATAAACTTGTATGATGTTTTTATCATTCTAACATTCTTTTTGATGATTCCAAAGGGGGAGAAACAGGAAATTGGCTCATTAGCTCAAAGAAGCTAATAAAAACTTGTTATAAAAGCTATAAGCTATGGCTCTTAAAAGCCATAAGTTGTGAATTACTTTTAGTCCAATTGTTGCTTGATGGACTTATATACTTGTCTAATGATGTTTCGTTGACAGGGGGAGCTTATAAGCTCTTGAACAATATATAAAAGCTAAGCTTTTAGCTTATGGTTGATTGCCTTTACATTATTCTTGATGTGCTCGTTGATAGGGGGAGCTTGTGCTTATTATTGAATATATTTACTCTCTCACTTGGTTGCTTATGTATTTTGAAAATTTTGGTTGCTTCCAAACGGTTAGATATTTTTACCGGAAAATCGTTTTTAAAATTGTCCTCCTAATATTTTTCTAAAAATTGTTTTGGTTTGTAATCATCAAAAATGGGGAAATTGTTTGATACATGTTTTTATCTTAATTTTGATGATTTTATTTTTACACCAAAACAATATTTTTAATTGTTGTCCAAATACTCCTAAATGATTTAAAATGGTTTTAATATTTTCCGGAGTATTTCTTCAAGTTTTATTTTAGATAAAATTGGACAACACTTTTAATGATTTTATGTTTATAAGTTTTTACTTCAAAACAAGGTTCCTAAATGTTGTCTAAATACTCCCGATTGGTTTAATATGTTTTTACTAAATTTTGAGTATTTATTGAGTTTTATTTTCGACAAAAATTGGACAACATTTACTGCCTCGAGGTCAACCGTCGCCGTAGAGGGCAACCCGTGCACAAGATGAATTTTGGAACAGAAAAAATGAGACGGACTTGAAATAGACCAGGTCGATCGTGTCGACTGTGGTGTCGGCCGTGACGTCGGCCGTCGACCCCCGGCCGACCGCACTGGCGTATCTTTGAAACAAAACTTGAATTCTCTTAAAAACCCATGGGGGACCGGTTGTGGAAGAGGTCGACCGGTCGAGGTGTACGTCGACCGTCGCCTGTGTTATTTTCTTTGTGTATTTTTCAAACGTCTATTTCTCGTGAGACCGGTCGCCTCTATCTTTTGACAAAGAATTACGACCGGTTGACAATGTGAGACAAAACTCGTCCCTTAAAATGTGGGATTGATTTCTAACAGCTATATTCTTGATTTTAATTATATTTTTCTCAGTAGATTTTCAATCCCCAAGAGAGCCTATGCTTGATCAATCATCTCCTATAAATAGAGGATGTTTTGGAGCAACCAATACAACAATTGAGATACAACACAACAAGATACACTTCAAGCAAACACTTGTTCTTCATAGTTATTATTCTTGTTGTAATTTGCCTAACTTATCACTTTCACATCCTTGAGGTCTAGGCTATTCTTGATTACACTTGCACTCAATTGTATAATTCATTATCAAGTTGTAATCTTGAATTTTTGGGTTATCATTCAACACAAGATATCCTTGTGAGTGTTCTTGTGGTAAGAACACACTTGGGTGATCTAGGTGTTAGGTGTAAGAAGATTGTGGTAATCTTCTTGTTGAGGTGTTGAAGAATTTGGTATTCTTCAAGGTTGAAGATTGTGGTAATCTTCCCAAGGTGCCGTTGGAGATTGTGGTAATCTTCAAGAAGAGATTGTGGTAATCTCAAAGGTGGTGTTGAAGAAGAGTGTGGTGCTCTTCAAGGTGTTGTAAGTTGAGTTTGTATTAATTTTGGTAATTAATAAAATTCTTTTTCTTTAAAAATCCATCCGGATATCTTTGGGGTGGTAGAGGATTAGGCCCTAGGTGGGTTGAACCTCTATAAATCGACGTGTGTTGTTTACATTCTGCACCTTTTTTATTGTCTTTGAGCTTTCGGTTTTAAAAAGAGGGCATAATTGAAAAGATGGAGATAATCTAATCTATTCACACGTTTCACAATCACACGTTACATACGTTACATAGGTGTCAGGTATCTCAATAATCCCTCAAAACTCAACATCACTTCAACCCTTCTCAAGAAAACCAGAACAATTTCATATCCTCTGCAATTCACGTCACCTCTCAAAATTTCTTCACGCCTCCACCCTTCAAGTTCAAAGCTCTCTCAAGGTAAATAATCCAACAATTTTCTTTATATCTCAATTAACACCCCGAGTCGTCTCATCCGAGAACACCACCCACTGTCAAAAACCCAGAATTTGGGAACCATCGAAAATACCCGAACCCGAATCATAAGCCCGAAACCTCAAACCCCGAACCAGTCCGCAGCCCAAGCCAAAACCGGCACCGCCGTGCTCCGCCGCGGCCGCCGGTGAGCGTCGATAGAGAGAGACGAGTGAGACAGAGAATAGAGCGAGACTGAAATTGGGCCTGAAAAAAAAATAGAGAATTGAGGGAGAAGATAGAGATAAACGAGAGAGAGGTGGAGAGTTTGGGTGATAAGGAATTTGTGTTCTTCCAAAAAGAGAAATCAGAGTGTTTTAGCGTGAGAGAGAAAGAAGTTTTGGGAGAAAATCTTGAATTCTTTTTTTTTTTTAAATAGAGAGAGAGAGCCGAGAAGCAGAGTGTGTGAGTTGAGAGATTTAGACAAATGGGCTGGGGATGGGCTATTCTTTCTTTCAAAAGATGGGAATTGACTCTATTTTCTATAGAAATTGCAAAACCACCCCCAGTTTCTCTATTTGCATTTCAAAAGCCTCTTTCAGAAATTTCATATTCACCCCAAACTTCCCAAACACCTTCAAGCCAACTCAGTTGATACAAGATTTTAAACCAAATTCATTTATTTATTTATATCTCTTCTTTATCTATTTCTTAAGCCAAATTTCCTAAAACCATTATTTAATTAATTCAATTTTTTTATTTTTATTGATTTGTAGGAACTCATTCTTACGAGGTCTAACTCTTTCAAGAGAGCACATATTCGATTTTTTTTTTCTACACTTTAATTGAGGTGGGGTTTTATTGCTTTTGTTTAATTTAAATGCCCTGTTTTAACTGTTAGTTGCATGTTCACGATAAATATGATGCATGATGTTGAGACTATTGGTACTTAATCCTATGCGAGACTTTGAGAGTATTGGTACTTAAATGTACATGAGACTTTGAGACTATTTGTACTTAACTGTACTTGAGACTATGATATTTTTCCGTGAAAGTTTGTGCTAACTGTTATGCATGCGTATTTAACTTGAACAATTGCTACCCCACTGAGTTGACGATAACTCACCCCATAAATTTTACCCATTTCAGGTTGAGGAGTCCGACGTGGCGCGTGGCGGGTGAATTGATCATGACAGTTGTTCTTTTGTCGAATTTTTAATAGTATTAGAATTTCATGAACGATGTTGGTCTTTTAATCTTTTCGTAAACAGTGTAATGGTTTTATTTCAAGTGATGGATGATGCAAAATTTTTATTTAACTTAGTTATTTTATTTTTTGGATTAAAAAAAAATGGTTGACTCATTTCCGTTAGATTCTTAGTCATTTGTGAGTATTATTATGCGTAGTTGCATTTTTCAAAACTAGGGTGTTACATTAGTGGTATCAGTGCAGGCTTATGTTTCTGTAGACTTGAAAAAAAAATGAGGGTCGGATTTTTTTTTTAAATAATCTATGATCAATCACCTTCGCCGTACCACGGGGACTTCGAGGTAATACTTATATTTTTCTCGTCATATTGTATTACGAAAATTGAGCTTTATGTCATGTATTATGCGAGCATGTTATTTTATGAGACTTGAGCCTTATATTAGTCATTTATTGCGAAAATGCATATTTTTTTTTTATGTTGAGAAATGATATATGTCTTCATTTTACTACACTTAGAACTTAAGAAATTTCATGATATTTAAAATTTTAATGGGCCTGATATATGTATAGTTAGAATGGATGGGCCTCACGAGACCGCTAGGAAGTCTGTCATTTGTCGGCTGACCGTATTAGAGAATTTAAGGATTATGAGATGTCGGCTGACCATGATTTAGGAAGCCACATTCTTACCCCCGGAGTGGGAACCTCGTGTGAGAGCCCTCTTTCTTCGAGAAATGACCTTCACCTACAATGCAGATGCTCCCATCATCAGCTTTGCTGACTTCGCTGCCTCTTTGTATGGGATGTGGCTGAACCATATAACGGAGCCAGAAGATCAGATGGAAAAAGATCCTGAAGAAGAACCATGGGATGAGAACTCCAGCAATGCTCAGTGATTTAGTGTACTAGTTAGGATTTCTTTCTTAGTTCAGCATTATATTTTCCCGTTTTCAGTTGTTTTTCAGATTTGCATATTGTACCTCTAGAAGGTTTGAATTGATGATAATGGAAATATTTTGCATTTCTTTTATATTATGGATGTCTTATCTAGTGATGTCTTTTTCAGATGATGAGTTGACTTATAAACTATATTTTGACTTAGAACGCATATCTCAAATGAGTTTTACTAAGTTGTGGTTATACTTTGACTATAGGAAAATGATTCGAGGACGTAGGGTGAGAACCCGAGGTGCTACTACTATTAATAACAATGCGAATCAAAACAATGAGGCAAACCCATTTCCGACATGGAACCGAGGGAATAACGAGAATGATCACGCGATCAACCAAGCCCGACATTAACTCAAGCACAAGTGGTAGAAGCGGTTTCGCGCGTCTCACCGATCTTTAATGGGCAAGAAGGACTCCGCCTTTCGTGAGACGAGTGGTTCGTGTCATTAGAACGTACCTTGAATTAATCGGGTGTCGAGGCACAACGCATCCTGTGTGCTCGATGCATGGTACAAGATGCGGGGCGTTGGTGGATGAGCTCTTTCGAGACTAAGGCCTGCCGAGGAACGAGCAACCCTAACTTGGGAGGGTTTAAAGAAATAGTGATGGAGAAATCTTGTCCCCAACATTATCGGGAACAGGATGGAGTGGGAGTTTTGGGATCTAAAACAAAAGGAATGTCCGTGACAGTATGAGAGGAAGTTCAATCAAATGAGCTTCTTCGTGGAATATATGGTGGATACTGAGGCCGTAAACGAGCGCTAAGGTTCGGCGGGTTTACGACCAGGGGATACGCCACATTGTGGCAAGCCACGGGGTTCTATCGTACGCAGACAAAATGTTCCGTGCTCAGGAGATTGCTGCCAGTCAGGAGCTAGACCGACAACAAACCAGGAATTTGGGAAAAAGGAGCTGGAACGGAAACCAAGACATGAACTGAAATTAGAATAAACAGGCGAGGACTGATGCGAGACCGGGGCCTAAACCTCAAACTGGTAAACCGTTGTGTGCAAAATGCGGGAAGAATCATAATGGGGAGTGTCTTGTGGGATAGAATAAGTGCTACTGGTGTAAGATGCCAGGACATCGTCATGGGATTGTCCCACTCGGGAACAGGGGAGAAAAGGGCAAGGATCTGGAGGACAGGCACGAGTATATGCTATGACCCAGGGGAAAGGCGTCGAACCGGCACGATGTCAGGTATGTTAAATGTACTTGGAATACCTGCTTTAGCATTATTTGATACGGGTGCCACCCATTCATTTATGTCTTCGAGATTTTATAATATGATTGGACATAGCGATACTAGGATCGACAAACCTCTTGAGATTCGTTTGCCTTCTGGTAAGACAATTTTCACCGATTCAATCATTAAGGACGTAGACGTTGACATAGGGGAAGGGATTTAAAAGCGATTTGTATGTGATTGATATGAAGGATTTCGATATAATATTTGGTATGGGTGGCTTAGTAGATATCGGGCTGACATCCAGTGTCAGAAAAATGAAGTGACACTACATTTGCCAGGAGGAGAAGCAATAAAGTTTTACGGGACTAGGACTAGGGATCGTACTGGGTTATATCGGAATGAATGCTTTGACCTTGGCGAAAAAGGGAAAGTGTCAAGGGTATTTGGTGAATATTGTTGGTACTCCAACAACTGAGTTGACACCAAATGATGTTCCTACAGTTCGGGAATTTGTAGATGTCTTTCCCGAAGAGTTACCAGGAGTACCGCCAAATCGACAAGTTGAGTTCTCCATCGATTTGGTACCGGAGCGCACTTTCAAGATATCTAGAGCACCTTATCGGATGGTGCCGAAGGAAGCTGCGGGAGCTAAAGGTTCAAATACAAGAACTGTTGGAGACGGGATTTATTCGCCCAAGTGTGTCACCTTAGGGCGCACCAGTCCTATTCGTAAAGAAGAAAGACGGATCACTTCGAATGTGCATCGATTATAGAGAGTTGAATTGACTTACAGTAGAGAATAAGTACCCGTTGCCGAGGATCAAAGATTTATTCGATCAACTTCGAGGAGCTAGTGTGTTCTCCAAGATCGATCTGAGATCTGGGTACCACCAACCGAAGGTAAGGGAGTGTGATATTCCAAAAACGGCATTTAGAACCCGTTACGGACACTATGAGTTTGTAGTGATGCCATTTGGTTTGTCTAATGCACCAACAGTCTTTATGGACTTGATGAACAGGGTATTTCACCCTTACCTAGATCAATTCGTCATAGTCTTCATAGATGACATATTGATATATTCGAAGGATAAGGTGCAACACGAGGATCATTTAAAGATTGTATTGGAGACACTTCACAAGGAGAAGTTATACGCGAAGTTTAAGAAGTGTGAATTCTGGCTGGATCGAGTCGTGTTTCTCGGACACGTGGTCACATCACAAGGAATTGAAGTTGACCCTGGTAAGGTTGAAGCAATAAGTAGTTGGAATGTACCTAAGAATGCAAGTGAGGTACGGAGTTTTCTAGGTCTAGCTGGCTATTACAGAAGGTTTATCGAGGGATTCTCTAGAATAGCCATGCCTATGACTCAGTTAACGAAGAAAGGGGAGAAGTTCGAATGGACTCCAAAGTGCGAGAAGAGTTTTCAGGAGTTGAAAGGTAAATTAACTTCTGCCCCTGTATTGACAATTCCAAATCCTACAGAGGGATTTGTCATCTATAGTAACGCATCGAAGCAAGGCTTGGGTTGTGTTTTGATGCAACACAGCAAAGTTGTATCTTACGCCTCTAGACAACTAAAGACGCATGAGTTGAATTACCCCACACATGACCTGGAATGCCGTGGTGCACGCATTAAAGATATGGCGACACTACCTATATGGAGGGAAGTGTGAAATATTCACGGATCACAAAAGCCTTAAATATCTTTTCACTCAGAAGGAGTTGAATATGAGGCAGAGGAGATGGTTAGAACTTGTGAAAGACTATGATTGCAGCATTCAGTACCATTCAAGCAAAGTTAGCGTAGTAGCCGATGCCTTGAGCCGAAGGACCAGAGGGGAGGTAGCTTGTATGCTCACGGAGCAAGAGCAGTTGGCAAGAGAGTTTGCCAAACTGGGGATTGAAGTTGTTGAGCCACCAAATGGTACGGAAGCCATTTTGGCATCATTGGTGGTGCAACCCGCCTTAAGAGATAAGATTAAGGAGGCCCAACCCCACGATAAGTTTTTGTGCAAGATGAGGGAACATGTACAAGCTAGCACTACAACAAAAATGGTAATACACAACACAATAACGACAACGGTTATTTGCAAAACTGTTGTATTTTATGTAATACACTACCGTTTTCAGAAGAACCGTTGTCTTTGAGTGCCCCTTTTTCGCAACTACAACGGTTATTGTACCGCCGTTGTCGATTAGCGGATTTTTAATAAAAACGACAACGGTTTAGACAAACCTTTGTATATTACCGGATTTTTTTGATAAAACAACAACGGTCTACGGGAACCGTCGTAAACTGCCGCTTTTGGTAAGGACAACGTTTTGATGAAACCGTTTTATATTAGCTTGTTTCCTAAACAACAACGGGTGTAATAACATTTTAAAAATCGTTGTATATTTTCGGATTTTTTTAAACAACAACGGATTGCACAACAGTTTACTAAAACCATTGTAAATTAGAGCATTTTATAAACGACAATGTTTTGATGAAATCGTTTTGCATTAATGTGTTTTATAATTGACTATGGGTGTAATAAAGGTTTTAGAAAACCATTGTATATTAGTGGGCTTTTTTAAAAACGAAACGAATTTTACAACGGTTTACTGAAACTAATATATATTAGCGTCTTTTTGTAAATGACGACGACTTGAAAAACCACTGTATATGATCGTAAATATAGATTTTTATATATAAAGAGAACAAATGATTTTTTAACGTAATTAACAATATAGTTCCTACTATAATTAAGTCTTAATTAGGGATGTCAATGGTGAACAAGAATAGAAGGCCAGTTACAATGAATAAGATATCACAAAACACATGTGACGACACATCGCAACATTATGATTCATGAACTAGGTAAGGTCTAATTAATTTTTTTTTTAAGGACAATCCATTTATTAGGGACTTGTTTTTAGTTATGAATATGTTTTGTATTTGGAGTGCTTTTGCATACTGGAAAGAGGGATTAATTATTCTATAAAAGTTTAACTTGGGACTATTGACTCAAACGTTTTACATATGAATTTTATAAGAGCATATCTTCTTTCATAGGTGGTTATATTTTTTCTTAAGATTTTTTTTTTCTTTTGGGAAACAATGGGGTTAGCTAGTGGTATATATTAGGTGGAAAGTGGCAATTTGATAATTTTATGTTTCTATTGTTTGGTTTTTCTGGCTTGTTCCTTTGGCATGCTTCTGGTTCTTTTCGAGTTTTTCATGATATCTTCCTATTTTGAAATGGGTTTTTATCTTGGCTAGAATAATTAATAGCAAATTAATCTGAATATATATGTTGTTAGTACTATATATTTAAGGTACAAAAGGGTTCAAATCAAAAGTAAGCTATTGTAGAAGAGAGCTTTTGTGTTTTCCAGATTTAAACTTCAAAGCAGAAGAGAGATTAAATCATCAGAGAGCTTTTGTGTTTTCCAGATTTAAAATATTTTCAAAATTTCTTATTTCAAATACTTCACTCGATATTCTATATGTTTGTTCATAGTTCACGAAAGTTGAGTATTCTAAAGAAGATATTGATGAAGTACGCGCAGAGTGGGCGGAATGCATATCTGATGAGTAGGGAAAGGTATATTCATAACTCTTTTGATGATGAGTTGATATGTGCATTGAAATTATTGGTGAATTTATTGTTGAAAAAGCTATATCCTAAGGGGTTGGAGTTGATATATTACATAAATTAAATAGAGAAACTAAACTAAGTTGTAAAATAGGAAAAGGGTTTTCAAGAAAAAGGCGGGGATAATGTATCACAGTTCGATTTTTTTTTTGGAAACTTCGGTTTTTCGGTTTCGGTTTCGCCCGGTTTCGATTTATATGTAGGGTTCAGTTCAAGGCTTTATTTATTTATTTAATTTTTTAAGCTTATTGGTGCTGTTTTTTGCTTGTCGATGGTGATGGTAGTTATTTTTAATTAGTTGATTTGATTGAGAAGTCTGTCTTTCAAGATTGAATCATTATATGATCTTTGAACTCCCCCTGCCACCATTGTCTTTGCTTCCGTGGTAGAAGAGTAGTGTTATTGTGACATGTTTTTTTCCACAAATGAAAACTCTATTGACTAGTGACTACAAATTCTTGTGCAAATCATCGGCTACACTTGTTGAATAATTAGGTAAGAGTGTGTTTGATCGAGTTTATTTAAAAGATCCTATGAATTCCTACATCTTATAATTAAGATGTTTTTAGTGTTTATAAGTTAGTAATACATATTTTGTTGTGCGCATGCGATTGATTTTTCTAGAAGTGGTCGGATGGAAAAGAGTTTTGAAGGAGCAACATTTGCGCTTGATGTTGAGCGATTTGAGCTTTTCTCTTTCTTTGTGGGAGCAATAGAAAATTCGAACTCGTATTTTATTTTTAACTTGATGTGATTAATATTTTGTAACTTTTGATGTTAGGTGTATTTCGATATTATGTTGCTTTTAGACGGATATATTAATGAATTTGAAGTATTCATAGTTTAATTTGATGGTTTAATTCAATTTTGTAAGTTTAAATTGTGCTTGTAATAGGATAATTATGAATTATATATAAATTAATAAATGAAGCTAGCTATATATATAATTATAATACATAGAAAAGACAATGAATTTAAAACCGTGTGAAAGAGAAGTAGATATAACCGCAATTTCAAAACTGTTGTGAAACATTATAAACACAACGGTTGATATAGGTGTTCTGACAAAATGACAACGGGAAAAAACCGTTATGTTTGGCACTAAACACAACATTTTGCAACCGTTTTATTTAATCAAAACGACAATGGTGTTAACCGTTGTCTATTACAAAATGAACTGTTGTAAATGGTGGTGTTGTTAAATAATAACCACAATGACAACGGTTTTAACTCGTTGTCTGTCTGCACGACAATAGATGGTGCAACGGTTTCTAACCGTTGTCGTATATCATAACAACGGTTATGAACCGTTGTAATTAGTGAAAACAACAACGTTCTTAACCGCAGGTTTATTGTATAACACAACGGGTAACAACCGTTGTAGTTGATGACAAAGACAACGGGTTTTAACCGTTGTCTTTATGGTACCTCTTTTACAACGCCTTCATCTACAACGGTTTTTATACTTAATAGACAACGGATAAAATCCGTTGTTTATTAGCGTTTTTCTTGTAGTGTAGAGACATCGAGGGATTCAAGGTAACTGGTGATGATGTTCTTACATATGAAGGAAGGATTTATGTCCCTAAGGATGAGGCACTTCGGAAGGAAATTCTGGAGGATTCACATAATACTCCCTATACAGCTCATCCGGGAGGTACAAAGATGTATCACGACCTGAGGAGGCTTTTCTGGTGGAGGAGTATGAAGAGAGATATTGGGGATTTTGTTGAGAAGTGCTTGGTCTGCCAGCAAGTTAAAGCAGAGCACCAGCGACCGTCGGGTTTGCTTAAGCCGTTAGAGATCCCGGAGTGGAAGTGGGAACATATAATTGTGGATTTTGTGGTTGGACTACCACAAACATTAAGGAAGAATAACGCAGTATGGGTCATAGTGGATCGATTGACCAAGTCAGCACATTTTCTGCCGGTACGAATGACTTTTACCATGGATCAGTATGCCATAATCTATATTAAGGAAATTGTGAGGTTACACGGGGTGCCAGTCTCTATCGTGTCAGACAGAGATCCGCGGTTTACATCAAAGTTCTGGAGGAGTTTGCAAGAAGCGCTGGGAACAAAATTGAGATTTAGTACAGCCTATCATCCGCAGACCAATGGGCAATCCGAGAGAACTATTAAGACGTTAGAGGACTTGTTGAGAGCATGTGTACTGGATACGGGGGAAAGTTGGGAAACTATGTTGCCATTGGTGGAATTTGCGTACAATAACAGTTACCAAGCAACAATTAAGATGGCCCCGTATGAAGCATTATACGGGAGGAAGTGTAGGTCCCCTTTATATTGGAGTGAAGTTGGAGAAAGGAAAATTTTGGGACCGGAGTTGATTGAACAAACAGTGGAAAAGATTTCAGAGATTAGGGATAGAATAAAGGTCGCTCAAGATAGACAAAAATCTTATGTGGATAAGCGCAGAAAGGACATACAGTTTGAGGTTGGCAACAGTGTGTTTTTGAAAGTGGCTCCAATGAAGGGAATTATAAGATTTGGTAAAAAGGGAAAATTACAGCCTCGTTATATTGGACCATTTGAGATACTAGAAAGAGTTGGGGATTTGGCGTATCGTCTGGCTTTGCCACCATACTTGTCAGGAGTACATAATGTGTTTCACGTATCAATGCTGAGGAAATATGTGTTTGACCCTGATCACATTGTTAATTACAAGGACCTACACATAGGTAAGAATTTGTCGTACGAAGAGATGCCTATAGCTATTTTGGATCGTAAAGTGCATAAGCTTAGAAACAGAGATGTGGTTTTTATCAAAGTTCAATGAAGTAGACACAGGAAAAATGAGGCAACATGGGAAAGGGAAGAGGAAATCAAATCCAAGTATCCCGTCTTCTTTGATCAAGGTATGTAACCGAAATTTCGAGGACGAAATTTTTGATTGAGGTGGGTAGATTGTAATACCCCAAATTTTACCAATTTGGGTTTTAATATTTTTTTAAGACTTTTAGGATTTTAATTTCTGGCACAGTATAGAATTTTAGTAAAAGCCCAGTCTTGATAATATTAACAGGCCCATTTACAAACTTATATTTTATTTTTATTTTCAAGAGCCCGTACCCAGTTTCTAGAAGAGTTATAATTCTGATAAAAAAAAATGTTCCCTCAAAACCAGAAAAACTCTTAATAGTACTACTCCCTCAACTCCCTCAAACAGACGTTTCACAATCACACGTTACATACGTTACATAGGTGTCTGGTATCTAATAATCCCTCAAAACTCAACATCACTTCAACCCTTCTCAAGAAAACCAGAACAATTTCATATCCTCTGCAATTCACGTCACCTCTCAAAATTTCTTCACGCCTCCACCCTTCAAGTTCAAAGCTTTCTCAAGGTAAATAATCCAACAATTTTCTTTATATCTCAATTAACACCCCGAGTCGCCTCATCCGAGAACACCACCCACTGTAAAAAACCCAGAATTTGGGAACCGTCGGAAAAAATATATATATAATCCCAAAATGCCGCTGTCAAAGGCCCAAAAATCCCGAATCACCGGCCGAAAACACAAAACTCGAGGCCGGATCGCAGCCCGGTCCTGCCGACCCAATAACCCAGAAAATTTCGAAACCCATCGAAAATACCCGAACCTGAATCATAAGCCCGAAACCTCAAACCCCGAACCAGTCCGCAGCCCGAGCCAAAAACTGCACCGTACTCACGCATGGCCATGGCCATTGAGCGTCGATAGAGAGAGACGAGTGAGACAGAGAATAGAGCGAGACTGAAATTGGGCCTGAAAAAGAAATAGAGAATTGAGGGAGAAGATAGAGATAAACGAGAGAGAGGTGGAGAGTTTGGGTGATAAGGAATTTGTGTTCTTCCAAAAAGAGAAATCAGAGTGTTTTAGCGTGAGAGAGAAAGAAGTTTTGGGAGAAAATCTTGAATTCTTTTTTTTTAAATAGAGAGAGAGAGCCGAGAAGCAGAGTGTGTGAGTTGAGAGATTTAGACAAATGGGCTGGGGATGGGCTATTTTTTCTTTCAAAAGATGGGAATTGACTCTATTTTCTATAGAAATTGCAAAACCACCCCAGTTTCTCTATTTGCATTGCAAAAGCCTCTTTCAGAAATTTCATATTCACCCCAAACTTCCCAAACACCTTCAAGCCAACCCATTTGATACAAGATTTTAAACCAAATTCATTTATTTATTTATATCTCTCTTCTTTATCTGTTTCTTAAGCCAAATTTCCTAAAACCATTATTTAATTAATTCAGTTATTTTTATTTTTATTGATTTGTAGGAACTCATTCTTACGAGGTCTAACTCTTTCAAGAGAGCACATATTCGATTTTTTTCTGCACTTTAATTGAGGTGGGGTTTTATTGCTTTTGTTTAATTTAAATGCCCTGTTTTAACTGTTAGTTGCATGTTCACGATAAATATGATGCATTATGTTGAGACTATTGGTACTTAATCGTACGCGAGACTTTGAGACTATTGGTACTTAAATGTACATGAGACTTTGAGACTATTTGTACTTAACTGTACTTGAGACTATGATATTTTTCTGTGAAAGTTTGTGCTAATCTGTTATGCATGCGTTTGACTTGAACAATTGCTTCCCCACTGAGTTGACGATAACCCACCCCAATAATTTTACCCCTTTCAGGTTGAGGAGTCCGACGTGGCGCGTGGCGGGTGAATTGATCATGACATTTGTTCTTTTGTCGAATTTTTATTAGTATTAGAATTTCATGAACGATGTTGGTCTTTTAATCTTTTCGTAAACAGTGTATTGGTTTTATTTCAAGTGATGGATGATGCAAAATTTTTATTTAGTTTAGTTATTTTATTCTTTGGATTAAAAAAAATGGTTGACTCATTTCCGTTAGATTCTTAGTCATTTGTGAGTATTATTATGCGTAGTTGCATTTTTCAAAACTACGGTGTTACAGATCATGTTGAAAAGAAAGACATCACCTTGGAATACATCTCAACTGATAAGCAGTTAGATGACATATTCACAAAGTCATTATGTGAATCAAGGTTTGAAGATCTCAAGAATGAGTTAGGGTTATTGAGCTGAGTTAAGGCTCAATCAACATAGAAAGAAGATGAGAAGGATGTTAACTTGGCTGCAGCTTGGAAGGAAGTTGCCAAGCCGGAGTATGCTGCTAAAGCTGTGTATACATCTAAGAAGGATTTCCTGAAGGAAGACTATCATAAGCTGATGGACATCGTGTCCAAATGCATCGACATGAAGTTTGGGAGTTTCAATCACCGTCCCAGACTAAGCGATTGTGATGGCTGCAATCATGCAAGACAAGAAGGTGAATCAAGGTTAAGTTCGTCTTCGGTAGAGTGTGCGAAATGTGATCAACCGGTCTACAAGGAGGATGGGACCTTTGGATGTTCAGCAGGTTATGGCCTTGTCATTGGCCATTTCATTGAAGTGAAGAGGATCACATCACTGCGCCATGGAAAGCCGTTCCATGCAAACAAGAGGATGTTGAGCGAACCTCTGCAGTGCGCAAAGAAGGCCCATGCAAAAAGGCGGACACAAGTGACGGGGAATCGATTGACCTATCAAGACACAAACAGACCTCCCGCTCTCTCTCCGAAGCCAATCTCTAAGAAGAGAGTGCGACATCGGCCTTGCCCGCCAAAGAACAAGTCGAAGAAGGCACCTACCTGCAACCAAACCAAAAGTACCTGCCCGAGCGGTTGAAGACTGCCCAGTGTTTGGCATCAAGAACCTCAAATTCCTTCTCGAGTCGTGAAAAAAATTGAACTGCTATGTCTAGAAAGGTAGCTTCTTCTAAAAAATGCTTCTATTGAAACACAGGCCTTCCCCCAGGAAGAGTCTGAAGAGGTGGAACCAGAGATCCCGTTGGTCGCCACCAAGAGAAGACGATTGTTTAAGAAATATGCAACAGAAGAAGGCAGTCCTAGATCGATCACTCAGCCGGCCGGAGAAGCCCGGTGAGATCTGGCGATGCTCAAGAAGAGTAGTTTCAAGAAAAAGTGCAAGATCCCGAGAAGATGCGATGATGATCGTGAGAGATGTAAGACCCAGTGTGCGGGAGATAGGCGAGAATCGAATCGAAGCGGTGAGGCAGACAAGCTGTGGAAGAATAGGTTATCTCACCCCCTCAGACAGATGCAGTTGAGTCTGAGGAGGAGCAAGCCCCGTTAGCCGCCATTCAAGAGACCAGAGAGGATTTTTCGATGATGATCTTATAATGTACTCTCCAGTCTACCCAGACATTCAGCGCTGACTAAGGGAATGGAGGGCATGGAAGCTGTATTATTCAAGGCATCAGTTTGCTCACCCTGAGTTCATTGAGGAGGAGGAAGAACTTCTTATATTCCTTGGGACACATCAGCATCTCCATGAGTCAACTGATAGTGATATGGAGGAGATGGACCCTGTTGCTGCAGTAGAGAAGGCCAAGTTAAAGCAGGCTACTCGAGAATCAAGAGCTATGCACGAGCTAAACCTTCAAAAATGTCCAGGAGAGTCCTCCAAAGTCTCTCCTCGGACTGATCCTTTGGGAGTGGTGCAGGAGATTGCAACAGTTATTGCAGTGACCACGTCCCCCGTGCACTCAACTGATGGCTCTTAGGGATATGTCGATGAAGTTGGGAATTTGGGCACCCAAGCCAAGCCTACCCCTGAAGAAGGTGTTAAGACACCTGCCCATACAGCTGAACACTCAAAGGACACTACAATCGTGTCTCGGGAGCAGAGTGACCCCATCATCATTCACTCAGTTGGTGCACCAACTGAGGGAGAAACTCTCTCCACTACAACAGGGTTGGAGGATGCTGTGGGAGACCAAACCACGAAGTATGGAGGCGAAGGAGAGATTATCATAGAAGAGCAGAGTGGAATTAATGAAGCTCGGACAGTTGAGTCTGTCCTAGCTGAAATTTCCTCTACTGAGAAGGCCGATGAAGCTGTTGCTACAGCTAAGGCAAAGGATGGAGAGGCCCTGAGAGTTAAGACTCTAGGCCATGAAAGTGCAATCCAAAGATTTGAGACTCCCAAGGGAGCCACCGTTGAAGACCCTAAGAT
Source organism: Rehmannia glutinosa (assembly GCA_016081115.2). Lineage (NCBI taxonomy): Eukaryota > Viridiplantae > Streptophyta > Magnoliopsida > Lamiales > Orobanchaceae > Rehmannia > Rehmannia glutinosa. The sequence goes on along the minus strand of JABTTQ020001964.1, from coordinate 241,027 downwards.
AGCTGAGTCTGTCGAAGGGACTGTAGAAGGCCCTACAACGGTTGAGACTGTTGGGGGTAACGAAGGCCTAAGAGAGGTTGAGACTTCCCTAGGTAAGAAACAAAGTGAACAGAACATTCCTCAACTCGAAGGTGCTGCTGCAGAAGAGGAGATCAACGCTCTTCGTGATTCCCAAGAGCACATAGACACATCATTTCTGGGATCCTAGGATGAAGCCGAGTCCACACGCCCTGAAGATTCTTCAAAGGACAATGCTGAGGATGTTCTTAAATCTTGGAGCTATGTCAGTGATAAGACAACTCCTATGAGATTCAATTTTGATGATGAGCCATCTCCTAAGGCCACATCAAATTTCGATGACGCTGATGAGACAGCTGAGGACCAGGTCACTCAATTGGAAAAACCCACTGAGACCGAAAAAGCTGTTAAGATAGCTGAGGCTCAATCAGCTGAGCAATCACTTTCAAATGCTCCAGTACAATGAGTCGCCACGCAGCTACCACAGCAGCAGAGTGCGACTCCAACAGCTCACTCACAGGCTACCATAGCTGCAATATCTGTCGATGACGTTGCCGCAGCCGAGGCACAGAGAGCTGGATCATTACAGGAAATTCAAGGACAAAACCCTCAAAGTGAAGCTTCTGGGATACCGTTTGTACGCAATGATGTTTTTGAGGATATGCTCCCATTCACTACTGAGCTGTCCGACATGGAGTAGGAATCTGCCAAAGATCAAGAGAAGTATACCGTGCAAGAAGAGCCCATCATTCCAACAGATTCGATTGTGCCCATGGACTTTAACTTTGATGTAGTGTGGCTGGAAGTTTATTCAAATCCAACAGCTAAGTTCCGTGAAGCCTTCAAGAAGATCTGTGAAGAGATTGAGAAGATGGAATGCCACCAGACATCTCTGGATCTACGTCTAGACAATCGGGATGCAACCCTCACTGCTGATTTGAGAGGGATCATCGTTCGTATAAAGGAATAGGCTTCACAGCAGACTGCTATGCGTTCGGAGCAGGTCCATTACTTCAAGGCCTTATTTTCCAAGATGCTAGTTTGGAGTGCGGACACGTCAATGTTTCAACAGAGGATGAAGGAATACATGGTCAGGATGGAAACCGCACACAAGTTGGATATGGATCTGCTTAAGCACTATTACCAGACCGAAATTACTCGCCTAGAGAACAACATGAATGAAAAATTAAGTCTTCTAATGGCTGAGATGAAATTGATGACAATTGAGTCGAAGGCTACTCGGCCTGAGTTCCGAAAATCTCACTCCGCAGTAAACTCAAAACAGGATTCTACCATTAGCCAACTGGATTTCCTCCTGAGTGGTTTATTCTCTGAGCTAACACTTTCATTTGGTGATGATGCCAAAAATGGGGAAGATGAGGCCCTAAAGGGATTGAAAGAAGAGACGAAGAAAGGAGATGACAAAGCTGAGGGGGAAGGAAGTTCGAAAAATCTTTCTTTGAAACTGATGTATGCTGAAACCCCAAAGTTAGGTGAAGTCACAGCTTCCGTTCTCAGGAAGTTACCCCAGAACCTGCCTATCGAGAAAGCTGAGTTGGCCATGAAAGATAAAAGGAAGGCCATCAAAGCTGCATTCGAGGAAGTAGCTGAGAAGCAATCTGCACGTGTTCAAGAAATTAGAAAGCAATATGGTGGTCCTCCAGCCGAAAATGACTATGCTGCAATAAAGCCCCCGAGTGAATTTGCGATACCTGATGCTGGATCTGAGCCCAGATCTATGGAGGAATTCCAAACTCTAGAAGCAAAAGACTCTAACTCAAGCCTGAGACTTGTATTGGGAGAATGGACTGGAACTGTGTAAATCAACTGATAAGCAGCCAACTTCCAGCAATCACTCAGCTGGAAAGTCAAAAGCTCCAATACAGTATACTCCCAGAGGAAGGGGAGTTGAGTCAGAAAGGGTAGTCATGGTGGCAGTTGGAGAAGAAGTCAACCACGACCAAGACCAAAAGATGTTAAGTATGTGGATCCAGAAAAGAAGGGTCTCATATACTGGGCTGGACACGATCACCCTGCCAACCTTGAGGTCGCACGTAAGATTGAAGAAGCTAAAAAGAGACAAGAGGTAGAGAATGAGAGAGCAAATCGAGAATGGCTTGAGAGGCAGCGAAGGGATGTCCCTGCTTCTAAACGAACGTATGAGAAGAAAAAGAAAGAAGAAGAAGAGAGGAAGATGAGAAGACCAGAAGATGACAGAAAGAGGGCTGAAGATGAAGATACAAAAAGAAGCAGCAAAGGCGTTGAAGTATGCTGTGAATCCCTTCATGTACTTTACTTTATTGTAAATACATAAATGTAAGTCTTCTGTAATAAGCTCTGTATATTTCCTTGTAAATTTCACTCTCTATGTATCTTAGCTTAGATATACATTGTATTGTCATACTTGTATAAAGCTCTGATACTTATTGTAAACAGCTTTGTAAAGAACAAGAATACTATAATCAATAAAATGAGTATTCAAAGCATACATTCTTTGTTACTACATTGCTTGTATTTTTGTTGTTTACTTATGTTGTATGTTTTAAGTTTTGGCATCATCAAAAAGGGGGAAATTGTTAGGAAATTTATTTGGTAGAATTTGATGATGCCATGTAAAATTTAAACTAGGAAGTTGGCACCCCATTTTCCTTATAGTTTTGTATTGCAATAGATAGTACTGGAAGAGCTGAGTGAAGTCAGCCAAGTCAAGATTACAAGAAGTAAACTTCGGACTGGAATGAAGACTCTGCTATGTGTCAGGTGAGTATGGCCTAGAAGGAAGTCAAGGACTCGACTGAAGAAGAGTCAGCTAAGGAACAACTATGAGAAGTGTCAGTTAAGTCAACTTGTAGAGCCAAGTCTTTCAGTCGAAGTGATAGTTGAGTCAATCCTATGATTGGAGCAGACTCAAGTCACCTGGGGTAAAGGCAGCAGTCAAATGAAGACAACTGACTTAGATTCATTGGAATAAAGTCAAGAATATTACTCGATATAGTAATATGTCAAGCTGCTAGGTCTTAAAGTGTTTGGCCCAGAAATATGCAAAAGGAATGAGCCAATAGGAAACACTGCACCTTGTGTCAGAACCTGCAAAGCTGAAATGCCATTTAATACGAGGAAAGGTCAACATCACAAGGGCGGTAGACCAAGACAAGACAAGCCAATGAACACAAAGTGACATTTGAAACTAGTCTATCTCTTAAACAGACAAAATTTCAAATGTGCACTATAAAAGGCTGAGGAATCATTTGAGAAAAAGGTTAACGAATGACATTGATCTTTCAAGCAACATTCAAGCAATTAACCTGCAAATTCTCAAAGAATTTCAAGATATTTCTCAAGCCTAAAACTCGAAGAAACTCGATCCAACACAAGCTGTGAAGGAGAGATAACTTCAATCAGTTGAAGAGGAAAACATTTGAAGACAAAAAGAGGTCTACTTTCCAAGTTGAAGGATTGTAGAAAGGTTCAAGGTCGAACCAAGTATCAAGTTTGTTGGAGGGCTTCATGATCAAATCCAAGAACTTGAGAAGTGAGCTGAAGTAGCCAGGCAACTGCCTCGTGAAGAAGCTGAGTCACAGGAGAAGCCAACTGTGTGATCAAGATCGTATCTCTCCAGGCCGATAAACCGTTTTGTAAACGATCGATTACTTAGTGGATTCCTCCAGGAGTTGGAGAAGAGTGGACTAGAAGAATTACCCCATCTTCGAACCACTATAAAAATACTTGTGTCAATTTACTTTCAACATTTTCAATCATGCACATTTACTTTATATCTGCAGTTAGTTTATATTTGCTATCCAACAGATAAATAACTAAGCGCTAAAACAAGTGTTTAAAAACAAGCTTTATATCAATCAAAAGGTGTTAAGTCTTCCGCTATTATAAAACCAAATCAACTAAGTTAAGTATTTGGCTTAAGCAGCCAAGTTATACTATCAACAACTCAGTCAAGTCTGTTGAGTGGGTAAGTTAGCTGAATAGCCAACTTAGTTGTCCCCCAAGGACACATCTAATTTGAGTCAACTCTGTTGAACTATTTTAAAAGGACTAAATCGAAAATTTGGTAAGGTTTATTTAACCCCCCTTATAAACCTTACACCACACCCATTGGGAACTACATGATCTACACGTGTAAATTCACACGACCGTGTGAATAGGTTTATGCAATTACAGAGAGTGAAGACATATCACACAGTCTGACCGTGTGAATGGCACACGGTCGTGCGATAAGTCCCATGGGTAGATTTTGTTTCCTAATTTCCCAAGACTCTATAAGGGATCCCGAAAGGCAATTATAAAAGAAAGACTTAACCCTAAAGTCAGTTAAAACATACTTGGGAAAAATAATACACGATAGAGAGAAAGAAAATAACACAACGAAGAACAACACAAGACTTCTACTAACCACGAAGGCACGAAGGTTCGAGATTGTGAAGATAGATCCATCTACTCAAGAGGGTTTCATGATCATAGTCTATGGCTTTTGTTTCGTTCTTAATTCTATGTTTAACTCTCTTTTTTTCAAGTTTGTCTATGAATTTGCGAACAAGTATGTTAAGCTAAATCTTTTGATTCTAGGATATGATCGACACTGAGGATTCATGTTAATTCTAATTTCATTGTTTCATCTTAATTGGTTCCTTGTGATCTATTTATGAATTCGTAGACTTATTTCTTGTATATTATCATGCTAATAATTTTCATGCTTAATTTGTTAGTTCATAATTCGGGAGATAAGATCTAACATTAGATAAACGGATTCATAACATAAACCGGTGTAGAGTCGGGAGGCCTACAATGTTTGTGGGGATTTACTTTAATTCTCTATACTTTTGAGAGTTGATATTAATTGTTGAGTATGGATACTAGCAATTCATATTGATCTACGATTTATTTGCTTGGGGAGAGAGATAAACTACTTTAGGAATTAAACACATAGATACACGGAAACTAGTATTGGTGAAACACGAATTGGAATTAATATTGATGAAGTATGTTGAGATCATAGTCCTAGGATTGATTTTTGTGATTGTTTGAATCTTATGAAGTTTGGTGAATTATAATACTTAGATATTTTAGTTTAATAATTTTAGGATTAATTAGATACAATTCTTGTGTTACGATAATTTCGATAAAATTGGATTGCTATAGTTAATATACTTTATGTTCTTGAAATCAATCCCTGTGGAATACGACCTTGTTTGCCACTGTCTATTAACTACGTCGTACATTTGGTGTCTAGATTAATAAATTTTAGCGATCAGTGGCTAGGGCATTAATGTATCACTCACACTTACCTACCAGGTTCTGGCCCTTTTCCATTCTTACTGCTGCTTTCATCATAAATAGATTACCCCAAAAACCTCTTGGTTGGCAGGCTCCTTACGAGCTTTTGTATGGCCACAAACCAGATTATACAAGATTGAAGACTTTTGGTTGTTTGGCTTATGCCACAAATTTAATACTTCCAAATTTGATTTGAACCTAGAGTTTCTAAGTGTGTTTTCTTAGGATATGGAATAGGAAAAAAGGGGTATAAACTGTACAATTTGTACACAAACCAATTTGTTATTTCCATAGATGTTATGTTTATAGAACATGAATTTCAATTTCATTCATGTGTTCTTCATTCTCCTCTTATTCCATTACCTTAAATTCCAAATTATGAGTACATAAATACTCCTTCTAATACACAATTTACTTATATCACCTCTGATCCTCTAGCTTTGAGAAGAAGTACCAGGATCCTCAAACAACCTGTTTGGTTGTTTGACTTTGTGACATATTCAACAACCACAACTTCCTCTACTACTGATGCCACTTTTCAAGATAGGATGTCTGCAGGTCCTATTCACACATTTCCCTATTCATTTCTCCTTGCTTTGTTCCCACATACATTGCTTTTTTGGCTAACATATCCATTGTCCAAGAGCCTACAAATTACCTCCAGGCTAGTCAGTTTTTGGCTAACATTTCACCATTTTTATTATTTTTCTCTTAATTTAGATTAAAAAAAAAATAAAATGAGATTCATATTACCTATTTTTGTTCAATTTTTCATTTTCTATTTAATTATTTAATTATATTTTACTCTATTATTTCCACAAAAAAATTATAAACAATTAACCTCTCTAAAAATTTCCATCACATCAATACAATCATTATTTTTCCTCTACACATCTCAATTTTTCTTTAAAATTTTTTCACTACTATTTACTCAGAAAATAAAAGTAGATGGAATGAATGTACAAACAATCACACCCTTACCTCTTTCTTTTCCTTTCTTTTCCCCTTAGGAATATTACCACTCTTCACGGTAAAAAAACCCACAAAAACTCCATGGATTAACCGTTTCATCTCCTTTTTTCCACCACTATTTAATTGCCAAGTGCTCCCTTTGTCACTCTAACTTTCTCACTCTATAGAGTTTGTTTTATCGTGCTAGATTTTCTTGATTGGCACCTCCGCTCTCCGCTGCTGTATCCCCGCTGCACCTTCCATACCATTTCCCTCCTTAAACCATTAGTAACCCTAAACCCTCAAACTTTTGTGCCTTCCAATTCTCAAACGACATTTATTTCTTACTATATTATATAAATTATTTTTTTTGGGTTTTTAATATTTTTAATTTAATATAATGGGAAAAAGAAAGAGAAGGGTTGATAACAATAAACCAGCACCACCTTCAGGTAGATTCTTTTGATGTTAATTTTCATTTGTGATTTTAGTGAAAATTTTACAAATTCCTTTTGGGGTCGTTGGAATTTGGATGATCGGTTCCTGTTTAGTGGAATTTGGGTAATCCATTGTTGGTGGGCTTTTGCGCTACGTTGTTTAATGTTGTAATGTAGGTGTTAATTTTTTTTTTTGGAAGCTATTACTTCATGGTGTGATCAAGAAATTAATCATCCTTTTTTTTTGAAGAGAAATTAATCATCCTATTTATTTATTTTTGTTTTTGTTTTCTATGAAAGAACAGTTTTAACTTATAATTATATTTTTGTCGGTTACTATGGGTAGAAATCAATATGTGTTGATGCATGAAATGATGCAAAGTTTCCTTCTTTGATGGCTATTTGAATGTACTTAATTATGCTGACTAGTTGTTTTTGTGTTGCCAGTTTTGGGTTTGAAATTTTTAATTTTTTCCCGGTAATATTCAGTATTTAGATATTTTGTTTTCTTGAGTCTTGTCAGAACTACCTGTATTCCTTTTGTACAAGGTTTAAGTATGATGAAACTTGTTTGCAAAACTTTCTGGACTAGAGAAAGCATGAGACTTTAATTTCTTGAAACTCTTGTATCTATCGCGCCCTTTTTACTTGTGAATGCTGGAATAAGTATGATCATATTAGCATTATAAAAGTTTTGATTATTGCATTGTGCACGCACCCATAGCCGATCCTATCAATTTCTTGGCCTGAGTCGAACGTTAAAATTGGGCTCCCCCTTTTTTAACCTGGACCGCCTTTCAAAGTTTCAAAAGTGGCAAGCAATCAACCATTACACTGAATTTACTCTTGCTGCAACATTTTATTTATTTATATATGTTATATATATAAAAGGTATAAAAACAATAGGGCCATTTCGCAATTTTTTCGAGCCTGAGTCGACCGATAAAATGGAGAAGTAGCTGACTGTTTGATTTTGAGGATTTATGCTTTTGGGTCAAAGTAGGCATCTATGTAACAATTATGTTTGTGCTTCTTTGAAGAGACTCTGAATCTTGATTTTGCTAGCTTGTATCACATTTTACTTATGAATGGTAGCAGAGGTACGACAAAATAGTGAATACATGGGGAATACTTAGATAGTATGTGCATGTTTTAGATAAAGACAAAAATATTGATTGTCCTATTCCGTGGAAGTATCTCTTACATATTCATACTTAATGTTTTAGATAGTATGTACATGTAATTACAACTATTGGGAAGGGTATTTGTTAAAATAAATACAAAGCTCAATGGGGGTGTTAGGGTGTTTGTAATTTTGAAAGATATATATATATATATATATATTTTTATTGTAATTAAATTGAACCACAAGGGTAGTTTCATAATTTACCCGTAAAGTTTTGTAACACTGATGGTGATCTTTCTTATTTTAGAGCGTTGAACTGGGTTTTCCATCTTAGCAAAATCGTCATTCATATTTTAGATCAAGACTCATTTTTTTTCTCACATGAACTGAATTCTATGTTGTGGTTCATTGTCATTGACACGTTGTGTTTATGTTGGACATATTGTCTAAGAAACCTTGTTTACTACTAATGCATGTTTTGTTCACTCTCCTGAAAAATAGTTTTTATATGTAGAGAACTGCGATCTTTTGTCATCATCAGTAAGCAGTAGAATGATTAGTAACAAGTATGTCTGATTTAATTTATTCCAGCAGTTCTTATTAAAACCTCTAGTGTACCATCGTCAGCTAGAATTTGTGGTGGTTTTATTTCACTTTTGTGTTTGATGGTTTTTTGCTATTTAGTCCATGAGAGTTAAGAAAGTCATTTGCTGCATTTTATTTACTACTGATGTTTTTAATGAAACAAATCATTCCGATGATCGTTATCTGTGAATTTCAGATTTCATACAACATGCGCCTCAAGTGGATCTGCAGTCGGAACGGGTTTGTTCATAGTTCACGTTCTGTTCTCTGTCTCACACTCACCAGTCACTGATTTTTATATTTAGGGATAATCACAAAAAACTACCCATGAGATTTGGAGTAATTACAAAAAAACCCAGAGAAGTTTCCAAATTACAAAAAAAACCCTGAGGTTTGATGATTGACTTAAATGTAAAGGGATTACTATAATACTTTTTCAAATGTAAAGGGAATGTTCGAAATGTTTTTGCTTATAAAAAGGGTGAAGTGTAATAAAGAATCAGACCTCAAGGGGAATTTTTGTAATTTTCAACTATTGCTGGGTATTTTAGTTATTAGCTCAAATCTCGGGGATAGTTTTTGTAATTATCCCTTATATTTATTATTCAATTGTCCCATAGAGATCTTCTGAACAGGCTGAAAGCAGTGCGACACAGCATCCACCTTCCTTTATGGATGCTTTGAATAGTTCCCTTAAGAAATCACCAAGCCACCAATCACCACTTAATCAGAACCATGATCCTAGCCGTACATTATTGCTGAGACATTCTCGTCATCCCTTGGGCCGCCATTATTCCAGGCGAAACTCTACTAGCCATTCTGATGCATCTCCTTCCAACTGGAAGGGTACTCCTCCTGCCTATGATCCTAAGTTGTCCTTCAAACTGGAAAGGAAAGACCTTTCGGACTTCACGTATAGAGGTACCTCTATTCTTCTCTTTGATATCTTTGAAGTACAATCAGATGAACTGATATGCGCATAGTTCAACTGAATTCTCAAATATATAAGAGGAAAAATTAAAGGGGGCAATTGCCTACAAAATATTTCCATTTTCCTTCCACTAGAGATTTCTTTTAACCAACATGCTATTGTTTATGAAAATTTTTAGAAGATACATTATTCACCCACTTTCACTTTTCCAATCACCAATCACATCTACTTTTAATTACAAAAATCCCTCAGAGGTTTTGGTTAATTACAAAAAAAACCCGGAGGCTTTGAAAAATTACAAAACCCCCCCTAGGTTTGATTTTATCTTAAACTTAAGGGGGTAACTATAGTATTTTTATAAATGTTAGGAGGTTTTGAAATATTTTTTGCTTATAAAGGGGGAAAATGTAAGACGGAGTCAAACCTGAAGTGTTATTGTAATTCTCAAAAACCTATAGGCTTTTTTTTGTAATTAGCCCAAACATCAGGGGTGTGTTTGTACTTATCCCTTTATTTATTTTTTTTAAAAAGAACCATCAAATACTATCATTACTACACATTTTCTCACAAATCCCATTATTTACTCACTCACACGTTTCCTGTCACCAATCATATTCAATTAGTATTTTACTATTTCATATCGCATCAACTTTCTTCTTTACGTTTTTATCTCATATCCAATCACATTTTCAATATCCTTCCGTCTTTCAAATCCTTTTTTTTTTATCACTATTCTCTAGCTGAAAAAAAGTTCTGAAAATGAAAGGATATCAAATTGCATTCAAATGATGCAACCTTCAAAAAATATCTTCTGAATCTCCCTACTCACTGAAATTGTCTCAGGAATATCAGAGAGCAGGGGCAGAATATTCCAAAAACCGGAGAGGATAAGGTCGAGTTCATTCGCAAATAACGCAGTATCCGGAGACTCGCGGAAGATGGAGTGCAGGATATGTCAGAAGCGTTTGAGGAAGCATCCGTTTATTATCGAAAACTCTATCTCGTCTAGTGATCTCTCTGTTGTGGCAGTTTTAGTCTGCGGTCACGCTTATCACGCGGACTGTCTGGAGCAGAAAACAAGCCAGGAAGATAGACAGGACCCGAGTTGTCCGCTGTGTGTAAGGCAGATATAATAGGTGACGCCTAAATAGGATATAAGTGGTAAGAGGTACCGTACGTACAGGTTTTCTGACTTGAGACGTAGAAAATTAGTTCTATGAAGTTAGAATTTGGTTAGGATGAAATGTAGCGAGCATCTATATGTAAATAGGTGCCGATTTTGTGATGCTGGTTTGCAGTCTGGAATATTGCTAGGCCTTTTAACAGTGTTATAAACTTAAATATTAGGGTATGAGTTTGAAAGATGCTGATGGGAGTGGAAATGTATTAAGCAGCTATATATAAGTTAAGTGGTGGTGTGCTGATTTTCAAGTTTTATATGAATTCTTGAAAAGTTCGTAACCTGCAGTTTAATATGAGTATAAACTTATAGTTTTTGCTTTCTTTCCTTACAGATAGACGGTTGAATATTAGAATTGCAGTGGTGAATGTTTGAACATTGGTGTTGGCTTGTCCTAGGGAACCTTGGACACACACACACACAAAAAAAAAAAAAAATAAAGAAAAGTTTAAATGTTGCATATTGTAGCCTTGTGCAATATCTGATTAAAGTATGATGGATGCTTTTGAGAGAGTGATAAATCGACGTCTTTCCTCCTGGAAGATTTAGTGGGTCTTAAATTCCCTGGATTATCAATAAGTGTCTTATGTACATAAATGAAAATGCTTGTCTATTTGATCACCATGTGAGAGCATATCAAGAACTCTATCAAAGATTATAATTTATAGAGGTGGTCTTGTACGAGGTGATCTCATGGACTTGAGTTCACGAGACAGATCCTACTAAACACAAAAAATATAAGTGTCTTTTATGGGTTTGAATTTGGTTTTGGATTGTGTTGAAATTCTATTTATATATAGGATCCGTTTCATGGACTATATCCGTGATATTGTATCATACAAGTTTTTGCCTAATTTATATTACATGTAATCTGGCTGTAATATATACTCTAGGATGGATATGTATTTAAACATCATGTATGTATATTTCATGTATTAAATTATTTTATTTTATAATAAATATAATTATGAACATTCAAAAACTTTTCTAGCGCTAGGAATCTGTTCTTCATTTCTATATTTTTTTTTTGTATTAATGTATTAATCTTTAATTGAATGCAATAGAAAAATAAGTTGTGTTTGCTTTTCTTGTATATATTATTATATTTATTATAAAAATGAGATGAAACACTACTTTGCAATAAAAGATCTAATCCAGGGGTGGATGCACATAGGGCCAACACTGGGTTCAAAGTCTCGAGAATTCTACTTTTAGTACGATAATTTCTACATTATTTCATAATTAGTCCATCCCAAAATTTAATACAAAATTCAAGTAACCCCAAAATTTAAATTCATTTTGAAAATCAAGAATGAAAAACTTACAACTTTTGTGTTATCAAGACATTGATGCTATAATTTAATATATTTTGATCTTTAGACTATTTTTGTGATCCTTAATTTATTATAGTACACTTACCATGTCATTAAGTTTAAACTATACTTAACTATTTGAAATGGTAATTCATTAGATATGTATTCTAAGTATCAAATATATAAAAAAATCACATGTTTTATTAGTTAATGGCCTAACGGACCTAACTAAATAAATTTAATAATTTTGCTTATTGTGTCTATGGTGTCGTGCCATGTTAAGGGCTTTTGACACAATTGCTCCACTTTTCGGAGACAATGACAACTTTTTACGTTTCCCGATACTTTTATGGAAAAATTTACGCTCCCGCCAAAATTTCCGGACTTTTTACGCTGTTATTTCAAGATTGTTTCGAACATGTTTCAAACATGTTCCTCCAATAAAAATTCATCGAAAAAATAAATTTTGCCCCTGTTAAATATTCATTTTATACTCGAAATCCTATAAAAAAAATTAAGAAATATACACATAAAACAACACATATTAAAACTTAACAAATTAAAAATATTATAGAAACAACATGAATAAAAAACACATATCAATCTTTGATCCAATGCATGAAAACATAAAAAACATGGAAACAACGAAGAAACAATATAGAAACAAACCAGAAACAATAAAGAAAATACCATATGAGCAAAAAGAATTAAAAATAGGTAAAAATTGTATTTAAACATCAAAAACCACGTGGAAACAACAAAGAAACATCAGAACAACATTAAAATGGTATGAAAAAAACTCAGAAAACAACGTAAAAAAATATTAAAACATCACAACAATAAAAAGAGCTTAAAAATTGGTAAAAAATGTATTTACACATTAAACACTACATGGAAACAACAAAAACAATTTATTAGAACAACATTATTAATAGTAATTATAGAACAACACAAAAACAATAGAAACAATGTACTAAACTATACATGACAAAAAAAAAAGAACAAAAAATAGGTAAAAGTTGTTTTGAAACATCGAAACAACAAATAAACAACAAAAGAAACAAATTTAAATAACATCAAAACAACATATATAACAAATACAACAACAACAAAAAAAAATGAAAAAAGCATAAAAATATTAAAAGAATATGCAGGAGCGTAAAAAAGGAAAAAAAAATAGGTATAAAAGTGATAGAAGCGTGTTTTGTGGTATGTTTACCGGAAAGAGGGTTTTTATGTTATTTTGCCCTCATATTTTTGTGTTTTTAGTGCGTCATGTTTGAGTTTAAATTGTAGGCCCAATAAGGTTAGCGTATGGTGCTCAAGCTTTATTTATCGTGTCGAGTTGTTAATTATCAAGTCGTACGACCAATTTGCCTCCCCCAAGTGCCATCATCAAGTATGAAATTAAAAAGTTATTTGTTCTTTTAGCTTTTTTATATTTAGTTATTGGTTTCTTGTTGTTTTGTGGTAAGAAAACAAATAATATGGAAAATAGAATATGTCCATTTGATTGCTAATATAAATATACCACTGTATTTCTATGAATTAGTTTCTAATCCAGGTAAGTACTCTTTACGCATTTCTTTTTCTTTTGATAATTTTCTCATATGTTCGGGACGAAACATATTCTAAGTTTGGGGAGGGTTGTCAAGAATGCGTAATTTAGTACTGTTGCATTTTGCATTGCATTTAGGATTACATGTAGAACATAAAATTTGCATTAATTTTTTTTTTCATTTTCTTAATTTTTTTGATTTTTTAATTTTATTTTTAGGACGTTTATTGCTTTAGCACTTTTAATTGCTTTTGTGTGTTAATTTAATCAAAATTTTTGAAAGAGTACAAACCTTCCGTATGATTTTACTATGAGCATTTGATTTTATGAGATGACATATTTTTGTGAATAATGCAATAAATAGTTGAGGAGATGTCATTTATTTGTTTGACAATAGTTGAGGAGATGTCATTTAGCCTAAAATATTCGACAACAAATTCATAGACAAACTTGAAATCAAATAGTTTGATATCGAATTAAGTACAAACAAGAGATCTAAACTAAGAGGATAGAATTATTCTTGTCAGGATGAATCTTTGTGCTTTCATAGATGCGAAAGGTCTTGTGGTGTTTGTTGATTTGTGTTTCTCTCTCAGAAGTATGTAAGTTTGTGTTTCTTCAAGTGTAAAATCGTGTGTAATGTTATCTGGAGCTTTAAGGCTTGGTCTTCCTTTTATAGATGCTTTGAGAGATGACGGGTAGAGTCTCGAAGAGATTAGGAAACAAAATCCACCGCCAAGCATAATACACGGCCGTGTATTTCTACACGGGCTGACAGTGTAATGCGTTTCAGTCTCTATTATGGCCTCGAACAAAGTACACGACCATGTATTAATACATGGCCTAGTCGTGTATTCCGTCTCTGAAATTCTTCCCTCAAACAAGTTGCACGGGCGTGTAAAATCACACGGACACCATTTGCACAATCATGTAATAATACACGGTCCAACCGTGTTCTTTGTTTTTCGTCATTGTCTTCGCGTATTTGATCGTCTCTTCGCATTTGTCATTCTTGTCCGGGCTGTCCTACTGATATCTTTGCAAGTTAAGCTCCGTTTCCTGTAAAAATCACAAAAATACGCAATATCACGCCCAACAAAGGAAACCAACTAAAACACATTAAATATACATGCAAATGCATCTAATATATATCAAAATAAGTTTCTAGATGCACGTATATTTTACACGTATCAAAATGCTCGAATAATTTCCAGTTTCGATGATTAAATGGCTAGTTAGATTAAATTGTTGAATTAGAATAGGTTTGATGTAGATATAGATCGATGCGGTCATTGTTTGATAAATTTATATTACTACTCTGCATGTTTAAAATTACATCATTGCATATATATATATATATATTGTTTTTGCATTTTAAAATGTCATTACATACTTCGAAGGACATTGATGCATATTTAAGATGAACTCATTGTATATCCACTGCATATTTTTTTTTGAGTTATTGCATGATGATATATATTATAGGACATGTGATTCATGTTTAATGGATTGCAACGTTTTCAATTAATTTATTACTCCCGTTCATTTAAATGAATCACTTTATGTAATCACATTTTTATTTTCAGTGGGTTTTTTTATAGTCTTTTTGGCCAATTGAAAATCTTTTTTAGCCATCATTTTCAAATACATCTTTTTTTAGCTATTTTGGGGTGCGAAATGACATAACTGCCCTTTAGTAGTTTTACGACCCATTTTCGAGTCACAACATATCCAAACAAACCAAACATTCGAAAAGTACACAGTGACCCCCATAAAATTCGAAACCGGTGACTTGGATATTAATGGCGACCGAATCGACGACGGCGACCGCATCGACCTCTAACCAGGTAATCTCTACCTCCACCTTTGTGTTAATTTCATGTTTTTTTGTTGATTTATTTAGTTTATAGTTGTTTTAGGTTAGGATTTTTGTAGTTTTTGTAGAAATTCTAGGATTTTATATGGATTTTGTATTGGTGGGTAAGCTTGGGATGTTGTTAATGGCGGAAAGTGGCTTGGGGAAGAAGACGACACGATTGGCTGTGTTGTAACTCACAATCCACAAGTAACTCGATTGCGAGTTACATGATTGCGAGTTACATGTAACTTGCAATCGAGTTACATGTAACTCACAATCGAGTTACTTTTGGATTGCGAGTTACCTGTAACTCGATTTCGAGTTACAGGTAACTCGCAATCCAATTACTTTTACTTTTGGATTGCGAGTTACCTGTTTTGGATTGTGAGTTACATGTAACTCGATTTCGAGTCACAGTTTTTAATGTTACTTTTGGTTTGCGAGTCACTTTGTATCAAGTTACATATGACTCGAAATCAAGTCACTTTTTAAGGTGACTCGATTTCGAGTCACATGTAACTCGATTTCGAGTTACCTAACAGCAAGCAGTTAACTCAATCTTAGTGTTTTTTTTTTGACCAAATTGAAGATGGAGATGGGGTTCTGCTCAGAATTGGATAGGAAAACTGAATGTGTATACCAAGTGTCACTTGATAGAGGATATCAAGAAGGAGCTGACAGAGTTGGGCAATCTAGATGAGTTTAGGAATGGGCCCATTTGGGGCGTTTCTGGACTTCGACTCGGACGCATACATGACCTCGAAGGGTATGCTCCGATTGCTCGGTAGACAGATCCTGGTGGAGGTATCTGAGACGGGCGACTTGTGGTTCCGCATTGCTGGGAAGAACCTCAGATTTGGCCGACAAGAGTTTGCGATGGTTACGGGCTACGCTTTGGCCCCTCGGCGATTGACCCATGCTCCTCACAACATATCCCTCCAGCACAAGGACTATACCGTTAGTACTTTGACGGGGAGTCCTTGATACCGGCGAAGGTATTACCGCTTTTCATCGCGGGTCGTTTCAGACCACGACCAGAGGATAATCTGAAGATGGAGTATATCTTGTTTGTCACGAAGTATCTGTTCGCTCTCGATCCACGGGGTACCATCCCATTATGGTTGTGGTCTTTGGTTGAGGATGCCCCAGGGTTTAGGGCATTCCCATGGGGCTCCTACGTGTATGGGTGTCTCCTCCATTACCTTGATACTGGGATCCGAGCCCCTGATGATCCAGAGAGACCAGTCCAGTTCCACATCTATGCCTACTCTTATCCTATACAGTATATATAATTTAAACACGTATCACTTTTAACACGAGCATTATATATTGTAATCGATTTCATTACTTATTTGTTTTTTGTTTGATACATCTATGGGCATTTGAGGCTATTCCTTCACTCGGTCGGGACCCTGCCCAGACCTTTGGGTTGGATGGCTATCCTAGGGGCAGATGGTTTAGATGGCCCAAGAGGACCTTCAGTGCGGTGGCGTTATTTGACAGTCCCAAGGTAATTTTCAATTTTGTTTTTACGAAATCATATGTGTAATAATGGTATTGATTCTATTTTCTTCGTAATTAAGCTAAAGTTTTCTTGTTTTTTTAATAGACGATATGCACACCGTTACAGACCCACCGAGGTGGAGTTACGACTCCCTTACATGCAGGGGATTGATATGGACATCTCGTATGGATTGATGTATGTCCATATGGATCATTTCCCGCCTTGGGTGGTCCATCCCGGCGGAGCAGACTATAGATACCATTCGTGAGTATCAGCGAAAGATGGCGTTGACAATTTTTGCGCACAGTACAGAGATAGTAATTAGGGATTAGTTTGCACTTTGTATTCTATTTTGACTTTCGCGATGTACATATTGACTGTATATATTTGTTGATCGATATATTAAGTTTGCATCTTGTTTTGGTATTAATCTTACTCTAGCTGGTTTGTTGGAGATTATTGGTTGTGTTGGTTGTAATGGATGTGTTGGCTGTTTTGGTTATTTTGGTTGTGTTGGCATTGGTTGTGCTGGTATTATTTGTTTGCTGGTTGGGGTGTGTTACAGGTTGGTTTGTGCAGCTAACAGAGGAGTCATGCTGAAATTTATTCTTATCTAACTCGACATCGAGTCACCAAGACTCGAATTCGAGTTACACTGACTCGATTTTGAGTCATAGTGACTCGATTTGAGAAGAAAGAAAACTCGACATCGAGTTAGATAAGAAAAAAATTATAGAAAATTTAAACAAACTACAGGCAGCAGAAACAAAGAGTAAGTGCAACAAAGAGTTCTTCAAATTTAAACAGACTATATGCAGCAACAAAGATTAAGATACAATATAGAACCTAAAATTTAAACAGACTGCAGTGCTAGAACTTAAAATACAGCATAGAACCAAACAATTTAGTCTACTTATGTTTGGACTTTGATAAAGTTCCTTCCTCAAAACAGGGATGCTTAGGCAAATATCGAGGGACAGGTGTCCACGGCAAAATTTCGACAACTTCCTTCTTCCAAGGCTCCATCTTGAATAGCAGGGCGAGTTTGTCGAACAAGGGTTCCCCGTCTAACTCGTAAGCGGTTGCGAGGGTTGCATCAACCTACATGAACATAAAATTAACAAAAAATAGAAGTAAATTGTAGTGCTTGAAATATGTATGAAAAAGTAAAATGAACTTCAAATTACCCTGCCCCAGTCAAGCCTATTATGATGAGTAGAATGAACGAAATCAATCTTGCGATCCCAAACAATACCTGAAGTGGCAAGCATATTAGCGAAAACATTGTAGCGAGCTTGAAGATGCTTAACACGTTGATTCACCTCAGAAAATGTGAAAGTATAGTCAAATTGTGACGTCAGAAGAGCCCTAGCAACAAGAAATATCACTGAAAAACTGAAATAAAAGCTCATAAGACAAGAAACATCAATGAAAAGTTGAAACAAAGTACTGTATGACAAAGAACATCTCTGAAAAGTTGAAACAAATTAATGCACTTTTTCACATGATATAACACGATATTGAGTCATGCTACTTGGGTATCGAGTCATATAATGGGTACAATTAAATTACAAACTTTATCGAGTACATGTTCAATTTATTGATTGACTTCAGAAACTTTATCAGGACAAAGCCTCCTAGTGTGTCCTTCTTTCTTACAAATGCCGCATTTTCTTGGAATTCTTCTAGCCGACTGATCAATCGTGTTGCTTCCACTCGCACTCGTTGCATCATGGAAAATGGGGAGCACTGTATTACATGTAGAACGATTGTGACCCTCTTGATGACATCTAGAGCATATTATGGACCATTGTGAGCTACTAGATGGACCACTAGACGGAATCCATCGAGTCCTCGATCGGCCAGCTTGTCGAGGATTTAGAGGTGCCTTGACAACCAAAAGTCATATCATTTCCGGCACATTCCAGTCTTTATGATGTTCAATGGGCATGACGATTGGAGAGTAAAGTTTCCGCAGTGTTTCTGTTTTATAGTAGTTGTGCACGTAACTGTAGACTGATTGATTTGCCTTACTGAAATAAATAGCAAAAAATGTATATAAGGATATCGTAGACGTGAAATAATTAGTGATTTAGTAAAAAAGTTTAAATATACCTGATTGCCTTAATCGCATGTGGACACGACAATAGATCAAGATGAAACACTCAGCAGTACACGTTCTCTTTGCCAAATCAACAACAAAAGGACGCACCCCATCCTTCACAGAATAAATTAGGCTACTAACAGGTGACACGTGCATCTTATCAGCCAGTGCACGTGCTTCTGCCAATCTCTTAGATGTACCTGTGGTGACTTCATTGTTCATGTTTTGGGTAGCAATTTGACGCTCGTGGAACCACTCCTGAATGAGGTTTCGAATAGAATCGAGCAATGAACAAATGGGCAATTTCCTCGACCAGACAAGTCTAGCATTAAGAACCTCTGCTTCATTCGGTGTCATGAACCCATAGCGTCTAACTGGACAACGTGCACGTGCCCACCTTTTCATTCCAGCCCTAACCAACTCCTCGTAGGCCTTTTCATATGCATTTTGAATCAGGGCCATTATCTTCTTGAATCTTTTAGGAGAACTAGTAAGGTGCACGTGCGCTGCACGTGAACCCTATAACTTTAGTACTAATTCTCTTAAAATTAATTTTTTGATAAATTATAAATTAAGTTGGTTTAATTTATATATCATTCATGTCGGTAAATGTTGTTAATTTGACTTGAAAATAGTCTTGCAGGATTAAAAATTTATATTTTAAGAAGAAAAAAATAATAATTGATATATAATGAAGAAATTGTGGTTGCTAAAGAATTCATATTAAGTTACCATAGAATGGATACATAGATGTTTAAAACATAAAGAAGTTGTTTCACGAATTCAAGTTGTATTAATTCTTCTCTACGTAGGTCGTTCTCTTCTTACTTGAATTTAACAATTTCTTTCCATACTTGTTTTTGATACTTTGAAGAGTGTCTTTATCTTCACTTGAAACTTGGAACCTACTAACATTTCGGTTATCTGGCATTTGTTTCTTTTGATTGTCTCGTTTCCCCATATTATCGTCAATCTTCGTTTGAGCATGGCTGGTGATGTTCTTATTGTCTCTTTTTGCAAGTCTTCAAAGTGGATTGTATCTTTTTGATTGCTTAACTACTATGTTCAATTTCCATTTACAACTTAAATTTTTTGTTTTGGCTATTAGAAAGTGCAATTCATTCATGCTTGGAAGTTTATCCCTTAGTACTTAGTATTTTGACTCATGTTCAGATGTTCTCCTCCAAAGTTTAAATATTAGTAATAATTTAGACTAAAATATAAATAAAATAATGGAACATGTTCAAGTGGTTTTAAATATTGACGTATTGGCCATGCAATATACATAGTTGTTGTATCATCATACACAGGTGGATCAACTTTGTGCTCCAGTGGTTGAGACATATGTTGAAAGGGCGAATGACCCGGGTTCGATCCCATCCGAGTGCGTGTGTCCCCTCTCCATGTTCCCCCAATTGTACTAAAAAAAATCATACACAGTAATTCATGCACTATGATTGCCTCGTACAATGTTAACGCCAACCTAGATATATAATTCATGAAATATTGCGTAATGTTGACGATGAATAATTTTTTAAGTTTTTCAAAATGGACTAATTACACTATAAGAAATCTGATGAATAGCGGCGAATTTTAGCGACGGACTGCATTCGTCGTTAATAACGACAACGTTACGATGGAAAAACGAATTTCTTCCCAAATTAATTTAAAAAATATTTCACTATTTAGCAACAGAATAGCAATGGAATAACGACGGAATTAGAATTGGATAACTCTCCGTTGTTAATCCGTAGCTAGTCATTTTGCCAAATTAAATTAGTAACGAATTACAGACGAAATAGTAATGGATTAGTTAGCGATGGAATATTCGCCGTTAGATATTCAATTTTTTACAATTAGTGACGAATTTGATCCATCGCTAATGTTTATTAGTTTAAATTTATTTTATATTTTAACATTAGCGATCGATTAATCCATTGCAATTCTTTGCCAATTTTAAAATAAATAAATTTTAAATTTTTTAAATTACCATTTTGGCGATGGATTAATTTGTCGCTAATATATAAATAAAATACTAACTTACAAATTAAATTTACTTTATATTTTGACATTCGCGACGGATTAATCTGTTGCTATTTTTGTCATTTTTATATTTATTTTATATTATAACATTAGCGACAGATTGATTCGTTGCTGTTTTTGTTAGTTTTATATTTATATTATATTTATATTTATTTTATATTTTAATATTAGCAACGGATTATTGTTGTCATTTTCATATTAATTTTATAATATTTTAATTGCGACGGATTGATCCGTCGCTATTGTTGTCATTTTTATAATTATTTTATATTTTAACATTCACGACGGATTTAATCCGTCACTATTTTTGTCAGTTTTATATTTATGGCATATTTTAAATAAATTATATAATTAAATACTAACTTATAAATTTTATTCGTGTTTTTAGCGATGAAAATGTTGCCGTCGCTAATTTTATTAATCAAGTCGACGTTGTTTCGATGGATGACATATTGAAACGGGTTCATTTTGACTTAATTAGCGACGAATTTTATTAATTACCCTAAATTTGCGACGGATTTATCCGTCGCTAAATGGTGGCTATATTGTCGCAAAAAAGAAACTATTTACCAAGTTATACCAACGGTATTAACTGTTTTAGCAACGGATAAGCTCATGTGTCGTTATTGGTTTGCCGATCACACTTTAACGACGGAAATTTGACGTCGCTAATCTGTTGCTATTTTGTTTAGTGGTAGAGGTGGCAAAATCCAGCCCGGCCCGAGGTTTGGGTGGGCTGTGAAATTTTAGGCCCAAAAAAAGTCGGGCCTATTTGGCCCGGCCCGAAGGGTCGGGCTAGCCCGAATTTAACACACAGATTTCATGCATGGGCTGGACTGGGCCAAGCATTTTCGCGGCCCGACCAAAATTGGGCCGGCCCGATCCAGCCCGAATTTTTGGAAAAGCCCGACGGGCTTGGACTGGGCTGGCCCGGCCCAGCCCATTGCCAGCTCTATTTAGTGGCAGAAATTTTCGTCGCTGTTTTGTTATTTTCTTGTAGTGATTATAATATCTTATAAGTTAACTAATGTACAGAGAAGTGGAAATTAAGACAAGTCTCCATGAATTTTCATCAGATCCTCAAATTGGATCCCATTTCAATTCATGTGGGAATTAGTAAATTACATCAAGAGGAAAAAAAGTATGTATAAATAAATATACATGATCTTATGACAATATATACCATCCACTCAAGAGAGATGTCCAAATTTAGGCTTCTGATCAGAAGCTGGGGTGAATTGGTCAGACTGAAATCCAGGGCAAGTGTTTGTCTGCACAAGCAAAAGAGCAAAAATTGTTATTGGAAATTATGCATTTGACATCAATCATCTCTTCCACAACTACCTGGCTGTTGAAAATGTTGGGAAATGTGATTTTCTATTTTCTAATGTGGGCAACATGTATATATATTAGAGGTACTGTAATTATATATATCTGACATTAGTTACTATTGGACGACTATTGTTTTTAATATGGAAACAATCTGTGGATAGCAGAATACTATTCAAATTAGGGGATTGTGGGCATCCTAATTGAATAGCATATAAAGACTACCAATATATACTAAACTAACAAATTGTATTCACTTCTCTGTGGAAGATAGAATGACGGTCCAACTAAAGAATAAGACAATTTAGTTGAGAAATACCATAAAACCAAAACCAGCTCGTGTTCGTGTAGGTTGGTTATCAAAATATTCCACATCCGAGTAGAAATCAATTTCAATAGATTTAGGTAGTCCTATTAAGTCCATAAATATTGATAATCAAGTATGATGTTATGTCGTGAATTTGTATATAATTCTAGAATGTCTATGAATATATACTTTCGTTTTTGTTATAAGCTCCAATAGAAAAATCATAAATATTGAAACCGAAAGAGTCGTAAAAGCAATAACTGACCATGGGATCAGAGGCATCATCTTGCTGGCATATTACCCCGGGGACCTTTATCTTCATGGATGTTGCCATTTGTACTGCCCAATCAATGTATGGTTCGACGCTCGACCCATATTCCCCTTTGATGTTGCCAATACTCGTTTACAATCTGACGTTGAAGAATCATTATTCATCAAAAATCATGGTTGTCATCATAAATTCAAGGGATAATTACAAAAAGTACCCTTGAGGTTTGACCTAATTACAAAAAAATCCAACTAACTTTAAACCTTACAAAAAGTACCCCTGAAGTTTGATTTAGTGTTAAAATTAAGGTGTAATCTGCAATGATTTTACAAATATGAAGGGGGATTTTGAAATATATTTCAAACCTCAGGAGTTCATTTTGTAAGTTTTAAAGTTAGCTGGGTTTTTTTGTAATTAGGTCAAACCTCAGGGGTACTTTTTGTAATTATCCCTAAATTCAATGACTTGTAAGATTCATAAACATGTTTACTATAGAATCTTTCTTGAATTACCTAAGACAAAATAATTTGGGGGGGGGGGGGTTGAGGAGCTTATGATCTATAGAGATTATTTTTCTTCATCAGGCCCACAACCGTTGCTGTGAATTTTGCATTTCAGACTGAAAGCCTAAGTTGTAAAAAGTGGTATCAAAAACCTATGCTTACATGGAGCAACATAAATCACTTGTACTCCTCGGATCACAATTACAAAAATACCCCGAAGGTTTGGACTAATTTCAAAAAAATCCATACATATTTTAAAATTACAAAAAAACTCATCATGTTTGATTTTGCCTTAAATCTAAGGGGGTAATTGTAATTTTTCACAAATATCATGGGGCTTTTGAAACGTTTTTTTACTTTTGAAGGGGGAAGATGTAAGTGAAATCAAACATTAATGCCATTTTCAAAAATGTTTGGATTTTTTTATAATTAGCCCGAACCTCAGGGTTTTTTATGCAATTATCCCTAATTACAATGGGAGTTGCGTACGTCACCCTTAGCAATTGCAGGATTAACACTGCCTCAAATAAAGAAATGATAAAATGAAAAAGTAAGTATGAAATTCAATAACCAACCTGGCAAACAAAAGTTTAATCCAAAAATACACTCATAAGACAAAACATAATAATATATTCCCAAAAGAAGAGAGAAAAAATAAAACAATACAAAAGAACGCAAGAAACTAGATTTTGTGAACTCATACTAAAGTGGAAGTAATTAAAATACTATTGTTTGACATTATTCTAAGTTATATAATTTGTATTATGGTAATATTCATTCATTTTTATTAGAGGTTCATGTTCTAGAAAAAAAACTCATAATTTGGGTATCTGATTGCTTATGAGAAACTAAACACTCATGACTTAGATATTAATTTATGTATAACTAACTAAAAGTGAGAAATCCAAAAACTTTGTTTGGAGTAGAAGCTTGATTTTGACAGATTATTTAATAAAACATTAAATATGTGATAGCCGTGACATTGATAATGAAAACTATTGAGCAGTTATCTGGATATTCACTAAACCTATGCATAACACTCTTACGGAAAACTATCAGTGTATTCATGTGTGTTGTATATTTGTTATATGTCATAACCAATCAGAAGCACTTTGGTATGATTTCTTTACCATCAAAATGCATTAGTCAATCCAGAGTAAAAGTCTTACAATCAGATACATGTAACATCTCCCTAAGAACCATACAGACACATCAGTAGGGATCCACAAGAATATCTTTAAAACAAATAAGTGAAATAATAAAACTGTAGTATATGTGATAAAGCTATCTTTCATTCAATTTTCCCTGGACTTCAAGGTGTAGAAATAGTAAATTTTATGTTGCCAGTTACATTCAATTGACTCTGTAATTTCCATAGTAGTATAACAATTTAACCAATATTCTACATACTTTCAAATTTAGACTATATTTGAGAAAAATTACAAAATTCAACAACTTAATTCTTACAAAACCAGTATCCAAATTTACAATTATAATAACAAATATATAATTTATATTGGATACACTAAAAGCAAATATTTATAAACAGGTAGCTTAAATCTATTATCAAAAATGGCGATAAGAGAACAAAAGAAAAAACAATAAACTTATATTGTGTCTATGCGAAGTTGAACACCAGGTTGGAAATGCAAACATACAGTGAATCCCCTGTGATAGTAATAGAGAAGCACAAACCAAAAAATGGCAAA
Source organism: Rehmannia glutinosa (assembly GCA_016081115.2). NCBI lineage: Eukaryota > Viridiplantae > Streptophyta > Magnoliopsida > Lamiales > Orobanchaceae > Rehmannia > Rehmannia glutinosa. The sequence goes on along the minus strand of JABTTQ020001964.1, from coordinate 216,014 downwards.
ACCTACAAAGTGGAGTATTTGATGTAGAAAGATTGACTTACATACAAAACATTAAATCAATAAGGAAAACGATGCAGAAATAAGAAGAATTTAAACAGAAGATAGAATCATATATTATATTTATATATATAGTTACCTGTATTTTTCTCTCATTTATTAATTGAACAATCTATTTTCGTCACACCATCTGGGGTTCCTGCCAGTTCTGTTACTCGTCCCCAAACTCGAGAAAACTGATTAGGGAGAGAGAGGAAAAATAATGTTCTGCAAAAGAGGGTGAAAAATAAAGAAAAAAGTTTGATTGATTCTTTTGAAAATGAATTTTAAATGACTTTCCAACTTTTCTTATACCTTCCCTAAAAAAAGACTTTTCTTATACCTCTATTCTTGACAATCAATTGTTTTGAAAATGAATGTTAAATGACTTTCCTACTTTTCTTATACCTTCCCTTAAAAAAAAGACTTTTTCTTATACCTCCTTTATTCTTGGCATATTGTGATCGATTCTTTTGAAAATGAATGTTAAATGACTTTCTAACTTTTCTTATACCTTCCCTTTAAAAAAAAGACTTTTCTTATACCTCATTTATTCTTGGCATATTGTGATTAAATTTTAGTCCTCATTTATTATTAAAGTGCAGGGATATTTTAGTCTAACCATATTTTTGCAGAAATATTCATACTTTTAAGTTAGTAGTAGATAAGTGTACGCAACCTTTTGGTATAAGGTCACCACTTGACCTCGATAATTTCTGATATTTTGCCTCAAGTGATATGTGCATATACCATTCACACCGTCAGGAAATACACTGCCAACTGCATTCTTAATACTTTTGTGACGATCGGATACAATGAGCATATTTTAGGGCATCCATACGTATTGCGTAATTGCTTCATAAACCATTCCCATGATTCGTCTTTCTCCTTATCAGCCACACCAAATGCTAGTGGAAACACTTGTTCATTGTCGTCTTTCGTAACCACAACAAACAATACACCTTTAAACTTACCCTTTAGGTGTGTGCCATCAATAACAATAACATGTCTACAACACTCACTGAATCATTTAATTGACGCATGTAAGGCAATATAAACATACTTGAATCCATCATCATCATCAGTCTCGTGTAGTGCAATTGTACTAGAGTTCTCTTTTTTCAACAGTACAAGAATGCAGGCAAAATCCCCCAAGACTGTAAGTGGTCACCGTGTATGTAACTGTAAGCACGATGTTTTGATTTTAGTGCTTTGTTGTACAAAATGTCTATCCCATGTTCAACAGACAAATCAACAATAATATCCATAGGTTTAAGAGATCGTCCTTCCTTTAGTAGTTTTGGCACAAATAGGGCTCCAATAATCTTCGAAGGCAATTGTCGAGGAGCATGTCTACTTAAGTTGGCTTCACATGTATGAGGTTGCTCGAATTTAGTCACCTTCCAACTTCCTCCTTAGATAGCGTTTGCACGAAGTAAGAAGGTGCATCCTTTATGTTTGTAAAAAGCCTCATAACGTGAAGTCGAATACCGGTTGTTCTATACTCCATACGATGGTGTAGACGGTAGAAGCCCAACTTTGTTACCATATCTTCCTTGCTTTCAAGCATTGCATCTTTGAATAAGTCACGCTCAATGTTAGGTGGTTCTTGTGGAATGGAATCAGGGTCGGGATACTAATAAGACGTTCCAGGAGCCATCCGAGCATATTTTGACCTAACCATTGGGAGCTCCGTATGATCAGCGTTCTCATTATCTAGTTCGTTGGCATCAACAAGAGGTACCTTATAAATTGGAAATCATCTATTCTGAAGAACATGCTCGTCATTGTCCTCTATTATGATATCATTGCTCACATTATTCCCTTCACGGTCATCGGGAACAAAATAATCATCTTTTTCCCATCCAAAGTGATCATAAATCAATCGACGGACTAGTTCATTGTCAACGTCGTACTGCGTGTTTAAAATGACATCATTTCATAGTTATATTTTTGCATTTTTTTTTAAAATGATGTCATCTCATATTTAGAAGGATTAAAATAAAGTCATTGCATATTCACTATATTTTTAATCTGAATAGTGAGAAATTGTAATTTTTTAAATAAGTATACAAACCAGAACAAAACGAATAAAGAAGAAGAAATCTGATTCAGTTGCATCCGCTAAAATTTATCGTCCCTATTTTTGGTGATTGATTGTAAATCGGGTGGAATGAATTATCAATTAAGATTTCTTCCATAAATTATGTAATGGTCAATGTGCGGGTTATTATCTATTTGTATTCTTATACAAAATTGTCTTTATTGTTAATAGTTTAATTAAATAATATCATCCGTGTAGTTTAATTTGTGTCGTCGTCTAATTTCCATCAATGGTTAGGATTGATCCCTACTTGGGGGGGGGGGAATAGGGGATGCAATGCTATGAGAGGGGATGAGGATGATATTCGAACTCCGTGGACATTTTGCCCAATAATACGCCCTTTGACCACTCGGATTAGATCCGAATCTCGGATGTAAATATTTTAATTGAGGGGAGGATTGAGTAGCATGATTTCGATGACTTCGTATAAGATTAACTTAAAATTACCATAATGACCTAAAAAAGTAGGTTAACAGAGAACATTTTTGACATACATTCAAGCTAAGATATAAATAATGGATAATTATAAAAATATCCTTAAAGTTTGGGCTAATTACAAAAAAGACCCAATGACTTTTCAAAATAACAAAAATTCTCTTGAAGTATTCCCCCTTCATAATCAATGTATATTTCAAAAAAACTCCTTTCGATATTTATAGAAATATTTCTATTACCTCTTAAATTTAAGGCAAAATGAAACCTTAATGAGGTTTTTTTAATTTTGAAAAATCTCTGTTTTGTTTTTTTAATTAGCCCAAACATTAGGATTTTTTTTTTAATTATCCTAATAACTATCCCAATAATAATTAACATCTAAGTCGGAACAACCCTAGCCACTTTCTTTTTGGTTTCTTCCTCTGTCCTCTGCAATTATGAGGAGCTGCTATTTCTGTCACAAATCCATCTGCAGAAGAAGCTCCCTCCTACAAAACGAGAAATCAATTTTTAGCTAAAAAAATTAAATAAGTTACCCGTTTATAAAACTTTAAATGCTTATAAGAACATTATTGGGAGTGACATGGAACATGAAACCGTATAATGGAATGAACCCAAAGTCCAAACATTTGATCTCAACTTGAGAGTTTTAACTACTTCTTCACTAACCTAATCCCTCAATATTTGTCTCCTTTGGCCTACCTAAAGTATTTAGAGATTGGTTCATACTCCAAAAAAACAAATAATTATAGGGGATAATGATATACTAACCCTGCAGTTTAGCTTAATTACAAAAAACTACAATCATCTTTTACAATTATAAATACATTCTTAAGGTATTACAATCCCTTTTAGTTTCGTATTTACCTAACAAATAACTCATCTCTTGAAGGTGCAACTTGTAAAATATGAACAAAAGTATTTGCAAATTGCAACATATAGCTTGATTTTTTTCTTTGTAATTAAGCAAAACTTGAGGAGTAATTTTTGTAAATTGGAAATCGAATAGTGGTCTAGTGGTTAAAATCCTCACGTCTAGACCAGGTGTTTGGGGTTCGAATCGTAACACTATTCCCTCTGTGGATAAATATACAAATTATACAAGTGATGTGATCAGTTCAACATTGCCAAACCGTATAAGCACTATAAATAGAAAAGAGTGTCTTACTTGTGCTGCAATTGAGGGAGGATCTTGCTTTTCTTGTGAATTGACTTTGATCCCATTCTCATCCTGCCTTTTAAGAACGGATAATTCAGAATATTTCTCAGTTGTTTCGGAAACTTGAACTGTTGAAGAGCTCGACTTGGAAGTGTTGCCTTCATCAATTTCCAGGCTCAACTGCAGGGGAGGATATTACTTCAATATGTATACTAATCACATCCAGGGGGAAAAAAAGGCTTCAATTTCCTAAAATAACAGCTTATTTTTCTCAAGTATCCTTACTTCCATAAAAGTTCAATATATTTTGATTCATTAAAACACGCATGAAAACCATATTTTTTTCTTTTGGGAATTGATTGTAGCTTTTAGAGATAATTACAAAAATCACCCCCGAGGTTTCGGGTAGTTAAAGTAAAACACAGAGAAGTTTTAAAATCTCAAAAACCCCCCTTGAGGTTTGCTTGCGTCTTACATTTTCACATCAACCGTTAGTTGAACTGATGAAATTTGCCGATTTCAAATATTTTACAACTACGTCGCTCAATTTTTCTAAATATTACAAATATCACCAATTTATATATAGTTACACCCCTTAATTTTTAAATATTAAAAATAGCCAGAAGAAAAGTCGAGGTAATTTGTAACTTTTACAAAAGTTGAGGGATATAATTTTAAGATATTTGACGATGTCAGAAAATTCCGTCATCGCAATTATCAATTAAGGTAAAATATAAGACATAATCAAACTTTAAAGGGGTTTCTGTAATTTTAAAGCGTCTCTAGCCTTTTTATTTACCCCAAACCTTTGGGATAGTTTTTGTAATTATACCTTTCTTGAACTTTAACTAAAAATTTATGTACAACAAGTAATGTCCAAAAGAGAACTAGCTTTTTTTATTAGGTTCAATTGTTGTCATGATCTTGTATTTTGAGATTCTCGTGCAATATTAACTTCTTTTTCTGAAATACATAACTTACTTTTCTAGAGAATCCTGAAGTCATTTCATTTTTTAAGACACGCATAAAGAATATATTTAATTTAACTTTCATCTAAAACTCCATGTCGATCAAAATGGACATATTAAGTTTCAAACGTGAAGCGAAAATAATACATAATAAGGAATAATATAATTGTCGAAAAACCTGCAAAACCCGGTTTTCAAGCAGGGTGAGCCGGTCTATAAGCGTGCCTTTGTGTTGGACTTCCTCTAGAGCTGATGACAAAGTCTTGCGCTCCTTGTTGTTATTACTTTCCACTGCACAAAAATCTCTTCTTGACAAGCTATGCTTCTCTTCCAAAATGTGGAGCTATATATCCAATTCAAATCAAAACTTCAATAATAATATCCAAAACCACTTAAACCATCGATCATTTTTAACTATGAAAAGAAAAAAAAAACATTATATAGCTGATCAAAAAGAAAGAATTTTTACGTACCACACGATCAAGGCGATCCAATCGTGCGATTACAGGCATGAAAGAAGTTGGTTCTTGTTTTTCGTCGTGATCCATAAGGACTAATCGTGTACTATCGACAATATCTTTTTTGTTTGTATGTATATTTGTGGGTAGGAAAAGGAGATGGGGGAGATGAAGATCTTAATAGGATGAGATAGATTTATAAAGAGGGGTCATATATTAATGGCAACTACCATGCCCATACTTGTGTTGTCATTATATACATTTGTATAATATATAGAGTTATCATATCTCCAATAATGTGGACATATCTTTAACTGCACTTTGTGCTTGAAAACAGCTATGCAAGTCAATTTCTTTTATGTTAGTTGTTGTAATGTGAAATCGTGCCTCTACTCCGGGCATTTACTCCGTGGGTCAAAATTATTTTGTGTTTTTATTTTTTGTGCTTCAAGTTGAGCTCGCGCCCATAGTGTTGGATCATGTAAATGTAGGAAAAATGGATTGAGAGGGAAACACATTTTATGTTCCACTTTTTGTGTTTCTTTTATTTTTAATTTTCAATTCTTTTTATAAAACTCATAATATTCGGTTGCTTCAATAAAATTGAAATGCGATGTTAGTATAGCCTAAGTGTTTCGTAGTCAATACCTGAGGAATACGACATTGCTTGTCATTATCCTATAAACTACAATATACACTTGCAGTGTAGAGATCCAAATATTTTTGGCGACCAAAAATATTTGGATCTCTATACTTTAAGTGTATATTGTAGTTTATAGGATAATGACAAGCAATGTCGTATTCCTCAGGTATTGACTACGAAACACTTAGGCTATACTAACATCTTATTCCAATTTTATTGAAACGACCGAAAATCACAAGTTTTCAAGAAATAATCAAAAAATTAAAATAAAACAAATAAATTCGAACTCCACAAGTATTTTCAACAGACACAAAAGTATCCCTAGGCACTTAATCTCAACATGCTTCTTCATTATTAAAATCCAATCAATGTTTCAAAACCAATTCATGTGTTTCTATGGGTTCAATTCCCAAACTAGTTTATTCTCCCTCCCGGGTGGCGCATACACAGTAGATTAATAATAATTGAGGTCTCCCGATGCATCACAACTATTATTAATTCCCAACAGATCTTTGAATTGAAATACTCCCCACAAACAGATGTAGTCTCATGATGCATTACCCTGTTTATGTCTGAATTCGATTTTCGTCCCGTTAGAACTCACCTCCTAGATTATAGACTAACAAGTATGACATGCAAATTATTGATCAGATAATCGACGATTAAAAATAAGCACTCGAATTTATAAAATAGAACACATGAATCAACTAAGAAAACAATTAATAAAGATTTAACATGAATCCACAATTTTGATTATGCCCTAGGATTCGAAAGATTAGCCAAATATTGATAACAAATTCATATAAAAACTTTAAATCACCATTGTGACATCATTTAAGTATAGACAAGAGATCTAAACTAAAAAAGAAAATCCCTTCTTGTCAGGATAGATCCTCCTTCCCAACCTTCGAAACCCTTGTGCTTCCGTAAATGTGAAAGGCCTTGTGGTGCTCTTCTTGACCTAGCCCTCCTATCTCAGAAGACCTTTGATCTGTGTAATCTTGTGTATTATATTGTATTTTATGATGTAATGACTTGTAGTTTCGTGCAGAGCCTTGGTCCCTTTATAGAGGTGCTTGGAGAGTTCTGACGGGATTAGGAGACCAATTAAGCCGCAAACACATTGCACGACCGTGTGAATCCACACGATCGGGTCATGCGATCGGATTTTTCTCCTAGGATCTTATGAAAGTTGTAGCCTTTTCTCTTAGCTTTCCATAGCTACTTGAAACAACTCAATATCAATTTTGTAGAGAAAGGTATGACCGAGTTACTAAACGCTGCCAGTGTTGGAAATTGTTAGCACGTTTGGATGTTTTTGAAGGAAATTATCTTTTGTTCGACCGTCCATGCTTCTTTCCTTCACATCTTTGCCGTACCTTGGCTTTTGGCATATCCTTTAAAACTTGCTATCACTTTTTGTCCAATTTAGCTCCATTTTCTGCAAAATTCACAACCCAACAAAGGAAACAAAGTAAAACACACAAAATATACATGCAAATGCATCAATTATATAATAAATAAGCCTTGAAATGCACGTATATTTTACACGTATCAATTGAGAGCCGCGAAATCAACTTCGAAAATCCAGAAGAAAAACCCCTAGTTCTTCGTTCACGGGAGAAGAGAAAACCGAGCACTCTAAAAATAAGGGTTTCGAAGAGATAGAATCGAAAATGAAAAAATGGTGGAAAGAAAAGAAGTTTCAGTTTTGAAAGAACTTGATTGACATGTATTTTGCATGTATTTTGGGCTTAATCTTGGCTAGAATGTGTTGATATGCATGCATTATATGAGTAAATAGGGTTTTATTCCTGTTTTGTGGAAAAGGATTACGCTTTGCTCGTTTTGTAGGATTTTATCGATAATTGTAGCATTTTGGCAACAATTTGGAGCATTGCAATCGCCAATATTTGATGTGAAGTACGAAGTTTGGAGTTGAGTCGAGAAGAAGTCAGACGAACTGTGCGAAAAATGGAAAAAAACAGCCGAGTACAAGTTGCTACAGGTGAGCACGGGCAGGGCGCCCGTGCTCAACCTATAACTGAAGGATCAAGGTTCGACATATAGCACGGCCTGGTCGTGCCAAAGAGCACGCCCGTGCTCCCTTCTGTGAATTGAACAAGTCTTGCGGCTACCAGCACGGGCTGGGCGTGCCATATGGCACGGCCCGTGCTCCTCTGTGGGAAAAACAGAGTTTGACTCGTTTTCAACTAGGTTTTGACCCAAACGAAGTACAAATAGACACAGGCGGCCACAAACAAGGACACGCTGATTTTTACCCTAGAAACTAGAGAGAAGAGCAGTTTTCCACCGAAGAATTCGAGAGATCGATCAAGACCGCAACCACACCTTTGAGGATTGAAGATAGATCGAGAGATCGTCATCATCCCCGAGTTCACTCATTCCATAATATCGTTATTTCAATTAGTTAGATTTTGAATATGAATAATTTGTCTATGAATTGTTTATCTTCGATGTCTGGCTAAACATCTTGTGATTTCCGGGTTTGGGAGTAGGTTAATGAACACTTTTATTTGATGATTAATGATAATGGAAGTTAATGTTTTCTTCATCTATTCAAGTACTTTGCTTTAATTCTTGTTTTATCAAAAGGCAATTGATTCAAACTTGTTTGATGTATTGATTCATAATTCTAACCGATGAGTTTCTTTACTAGATCTTGAGTACTTGACACAAATAGCTTGCATGATTGAGAAGTCTGTGAATATTTGTGAGACCTTATAATCTTTTGAACTTTTGGGAGTTGGATATCTCATGTTGAGTAGAGATGCTAGCATAGATATTCCAATCAACGCTTTTACAAACATCTCGAGAGAGAGGGTAAATTACATTGGTGATTGGTCTATAGAGAAGAATACGCTTAACTTTGGTTTGATTAATCTGATAATAAAAGAGGGATATTAACTGAAACCATAACCCATGAATCCATCCATTCATTCATACTTGATCTTTCAATCGCTCTTTGCTTTGTTATTTTTAGGATAATTTCTGTTTTGGTTTCTAAAACCAACTCACTCACTTTCGATCGTCTAGATAAAAATAAGGCTATTATAATCCAGTACTTAGTACATTAGTTCGACCTTGCTAACCCTATTCTATAAACTACACCGTACACTTGCGATGAAGATAAAAAATAAGGCGAACAAGTTTTTGGCGCCGTTGAATAAAATTATTTTTAATTTAGACATTTTTTTAATAAAGCTAATATTGCGATAAATAAAATTATTTTTAATTTAGACATTTTTTTTAATTTAGACATTTTTTTTTCTTTTTATTTTGTTGTTTAATTTTACTTCTACTGTGTTTGACTTGCTTTCTTTAGTTGGTTCAGGTAGTGCATGAACACTCGTTCGAAGCAAGGAGAATTATCACCGTTCATACCTGTTAAGTTGGTATTTTACCAACTTATTTGAGTATTTTAGATTAAAATTTGGTTTTATTTTGGGTGTTTTTAGAGTCTTTAGAGTCCAATTTATTTCAAATAGTGTCGATGAAGAGTCACTACAGATTTGGTAGCCGAGAAATGAAGAAAACGATGAAAAACGGCGCGAAGAAAGAAGAAATCGCGGGTGAAAAAGGAAAAAATCGCACTTTGACCCAAGGACGGGCGGGCGGCAGGCAGCAGTTCTGGCGCCACAAATACGCCCGTGGCGTGCGAGTTTGGAGAGAAATTTGGGCGCCGCACGCCAACGCCCGCGCCGCAGCTGCCGTGCCGGGCGGAAGAAATGTTCGATGCGGGTGGGCGCTGCAGCGCCCAACGCCCGGCGCTGCAGCGCCCGGGCGACAACCTCACTTGGAAGCTGCTGGGCGCCGCAGCGCCCATGCGCGGGCGCCGCAGCGCCCGTGCGATAAACTGGCACGTAATTGTTGGGCGCCGCAGCGCCCGGGGGCGGAAAAACCTATGCTTACCTACTCCTTTTCTTGGATTTTTGTGGCATATAAATACTAGCCTTGGGGCTTGAAATTAGGGATCTTGGAACCCTTGGGAAGAGAATAAAAACAACTACAAGACAAGGAAGAAGGATTTGAGCATCTTGAGAAGAATTTGGAGAAGAAGATTTGAGGCTTCTATCATCTAGAAATAGAGAAGATCCCTCTACTTTTGTTCTTATTTTGTTGCTTTTCTTCATATCTTGTAAGATGTATTATTGTATTTTCATGGATTCATTTTCTTTAATCATGAGCTAAACTCTATAATTCTAGAGGATTGATGTAATCTATGTTTGAACTTATGTTTTGAGATTGTAGTTTGTCAATCTAGATCTATCAATTTATTTGTGCTATTTGGATCTATTGCTTCTAAATTATTTGATCAATAATTTAGATTGTTTGGTGTATTTAATTTGACACTTGAGAGAGGTAATTGAATACATGACCTTGGAATAGCATAACCTAGGATTTCATAGAATTGAGAGATTTGTGAATCCTTTGAAGTCATTTATCAAGATTTATAGCTTTTATTGAGATTTTGATTGGTGATTTTTATAGAGATATTGATTTCCCAATTGAATCTAAAATCATTGGCACTTGAGAAAGGGAATGATTATTGTAGAAATCTTGACTTATAAATTGATAATTGATGATTGATAAACCATATTGACAACATAAGGGATAACTAGATTCATCATACCTCTAGAATTCATTTAATCATTTGATAAACTCATTGATATTTTCATAGTCTTAATTTATTTTTAGTATTTTTAGTATAATCAACTCCATCAATTATTGAATTTCTAAATAAAGTTAGACTACTATAATATAGTACTTAGCGATAATTTGATAATTATTCCCTGGATTCGACAACCTTACTTCTATATTAAAACTTGACACCGTAGACTTGCGGTTAGAAAATTCTCTAACAAGTTTTTGGCACCGCTGTCGGGAATAATTCATCTTATTTGCGCTAATATTATTACTTAGTAGTTGTACTTTAATTTAGATTGGTTTCTTTTGTTACAATAGGGTCATTGTCATTTTTGTGTTTTCTTGTTGATGCGAAAAAATAAAAGTGCTAATTTAATCTTATTTGATCCAAAATTGAAAGAACGCTTGAAAGATTAGAGCCGCACGAAGAATCGAATTCACAAAAATGGCAGAATCGGTGATGATGAAGACCGCATACCTATTGTTGCACCACCGAAAGGGCCATTCGGGACTATTTTCGACCAAGCACAAATCAAAACTATTCGGCATTGTTCGCCAACCTATCAATGCGAATAATTTTGAATTGAAGCCGCCCTAATAAATATGGTGCAACAAAATCAGTTTGGGGTAGTGCCGTAGACGACCGAATGCTCATTTGGCTATTTTTCTCGAGATATGTGATACTATCAAAATGAATGGGGTCCCCCGATGAAGCTATTCGATTGAGGTTATTTCCGTTTTCACTTCGTGATAAAGCTGACAAATGGCTTCAAACCTTTCCACCTGGAAGTATCACTAGTTGGAATGATCTCACTGAAAAATTCATGGCAAAATTCTTTCCACCTAGTAAGACACTTCAACTGAAAAGTGAGATTGCTCAATTTCATCAACTCGACTTTGAGCCACTCTACGAAGCTTGGGAGCGATTCAAAGAATTATTGAGGAGGTGTCCACAACACGGGTACGCAGATTGGCAAAAGGTTCAATATTTCTACAATGGTATGAATGGGCATTCAAGAACTATTATAGATGCTGCAGCAGGAGGTACATTGATGGCTAAAACTCCAAGTGAAGCCATGCTTTTACTCGAAGAAATGGCTGCCAATAGTTATCAATGGCCGTCTGAAAGATCTACGCCAAGAAAAGTTGCCGGTGTTCTTGAACTTGATACTATGTCCGCATTGGCCTCTCAAATTTCCGCCTTGTCAAAGCAAATTGCTACACTAAGTCCAGGTGGAAAACAACAATCAGAGGCAGTCATGGAGATAAGTCAAGAAATTGTGAATCCCGATACGGAACAAGCAAATTATGTGAATAATCGGGGTTTCAACAATAGAGGGAATCAATTGCCGACACATTATCATCCGAGACTTCGCAATCATGAAAACTTCTCGTATAACAATACGAGAAATGTGTTGCAACCACCTCCAGGATATCAGAATCAAGCAAGTACGAGCACACATGTGGGAGAACAAAAGCCATCTTTGGAAGAATTACTTAGTTCATTCCTTGTAGAATCAAGAGCAAGGATGAACAAGGCCGATTCTAATATAGAATTGGGTTCAAGGGTTACAACAATTGAAAGTCATCTCAAATCTTTGGGGACACATGTGGGTCAATTGGCCACGGCTATTAATTCACAACAGAAAGTTGATACGTTTCCAAGTAACACCGAGGTGAACCCACGGAACATTGCAAGGCCATTAAGTTGAGAAGTGGGACGGAATATGATGAACCAAAGATGCCTGCTCATGCTACCAAAGAACCGTAAGCAAGCTCAAACACTCCAAAATGAAGAGGGCATTGATAAGCAATCAGAAAAGGCAAAAATTGAGGTAAAACCAATTTCCAATTCGATAATGTGTTACCAAATGCTCTTCCTTTTCCACAGAGATTTCAGAAGAAAAAGTTGGACGCTCAATTTTCCAAGTTTTTGGAAATATTCAAGAAAATTCACATCAACATCCCTTTTGCCGATGCACTTGAGCAAATGCCAAACTATGCAAAATTCATGAAGGATGTGATGTCGAGAAAGAGAAGGTTGGAGGAATACGAGACTACTAAATCTCACGAAGAGTGTAGCGCCATTTTGCAAAGAAAGCTACCACAAAATTAAGAGATCCGGGAGTTTCACTATCCCTTGCACTATTGGTGACTCTTATTTTAATAAAGCTCTTTGTGATTTAGGTGCTAGCATTAATCTTATGCCGTTGTCTGCTTTCGAAACTTGGCCTTGAGAAATAACGCCATCCACCATCACATTGCAATTAGCCGATAGATCACACACCTACCCAAGAGGAGTGATTGAAGATGTGTTGATCAAAGTGGATAAATTCATATTTCAGGCGGATTTTGTGGTATTGATATGGAGGAAGATCATGAAATGCCATTGATTCTTGGGAGACCTTTTCTAGCAACGGGACGAGCTTTAATTGACGTGCAACGAGGAGAGTTAACATTACGGGTAAATGATGATGAGGTACTATTTAACATTTATAAAGCAATGAAATTTCAAGAGGAACCTCACACATGTCATTTTATTGATAAGATCGAACAATGTGATCAAACGGAAGTTATAAAACAAGATTTAAAAGATCCGTTAGAACATTGTTTGATTAATTCAATAATGAAATGTGATGAGGAAGATAGTGATGATATTGATTTGCTTGAGTTTATTCTTTCCCTTGAGGCTAAAGAAATTGTAAAAGAAAAACAAAAGGAAGCATTAGAAAATGCCAATATTGAAAATATTCCGAAAGGTACTTTAGAACTAAAGGAACTTCCGGAACATCTTCAATATGCATTCTTGGGAAAAGATAAAACTTACCCGGTAATTGTGTCTGCTTCATTATCTTCATCCGAATTGGATAAGTTGTTGCGTGTGCTTCGTGAACATAAGTCAGCCTTGGGTTGGTATATTTCTGATTTGAAAGGTATAAGTCCTTCCATTGTAATGCACAAAATTTTAATGGAAGAATCTTATAAACCATCTATTGAACACCAAAGACGACTTAATCCCGCAATGAAAGAAGTCGTGAGAAATGAGGTTTTAAAGTGGCTAAAGGCAGGTATTATTTATGCCATTTCTGATAGTTCATGGGTGAGTCCTAAGATGGTTGTCCCTAAAAGGGAGGTATGACAGTTGTGAAAAATGATAACAATGAATTAATTTCTACACGAACCATCACAGATGGCGAGTATATATTGACTATAGAAAATTGAATAAAGCTACTCGTAAGGATCACTTTCCCTCCCCTTTATTGATCAAATGTTGGATAGGTTGGCAGGTTACGAATATTATTGTTTTCTTGATGGCTATTCAGGATACAATCAAATCGCCATTGCCCCCGAAGACCAAGAAAAGACTACTTTTACATGTCCATATGGTACTTTTGCATTTCGCAGATGCCATTTGGATTATGTAATGCACCGCTACTTTTCGAGGTGTATGATGGCGATTTTTCATGGTATGGTTGAGGAAATCATGGAAATTTTTATGGACGATTTTTCTGCTTTTGGTACTTCTTTTGACCATTGTTTGCATAACTTATCTATGGTTTTGCAACGTTGTGAGGAAACTAATCTTGTACTTAATTGGGAAAAATGTCACTTTATGGTCAAAGAAGGGATTGTACTTGGACATCGTATTTCTTGTACAGGTTTGGAAGTTGACAGGGCGAAGGTTGTGGCTATTGAAAAGCTACCCCCACCTTCAAATGTGAAAGGCATAAGAAGCTTTTTAGGGCATGCAGGATTTTATAGAGATTCATAAAAGATTTTTCAAAAATTGTTAAACCACTTTGTAATCTCCTTGAAAAAGATGCTATCTTTTGCTTTGATGAGTTGTGTTTGCAGCATTTGAACAGATAAAAAAGGCACTTATTTCACTCCGATTATGATAGTGCGAATCGACTCAACCATTTGAGCTCATGTGCGATGCAAGTGATTATGCAAAGGGTGCCGTTCTTGGTCAAAGGCGAGACATAATTTTTAAAGCTATTTACTACGCAAAGCGGACCATGGACAACGCCCAACAAAACTACACCACCACGAGAAAAGAGATGTTGGCGGTAGTTTTTGCATTTGATAAATTCCGAGCTTACTTGGTTGGTACAAAGGTGATTGTTTATACGGATCATGCGGCAATCCGATATCTTTTCTCCAAAAGGATGCAAAACCCGGTTAATTCGATGGATTTTGCTCTTGCAAGAATTTGATATTGAGATTAGGGATAAAAATGAAGTGAAAATGTGGTTGCCGACCATCTATCCCACTTGAGCAACCTCACGAGGTGATTGAGAGTCCAATAAAAGAATCGTTTCCCGATGAACAAATTATGCGTCTTTGAGACATCATTACCTTGGTACGCAGATTTTGTTAATTACCTCATGGAGGAGTTTTGCCACGGACTTTACTTCACACCAAAAGAAAAAATTCTTACATGATGTTAAGTCTTATTTGTGGGATGATCCGTTCTCGCTCAAGAGATGCGCGGATTCTATCATTCGCCGTTGTGTTCCTAAGGAAGAAATTGGAGAGATTCTTCAACATTGTCATTCATCATCTTATGGGGACATTTCGCCAACCCAACAGCCGCAAAGGTACTACAATCTGGTTTTTATTGGCCAACATTATTCAAGGATTGTTATGCCTTTGTGAAGACTTGTGATCGATGCCAAAGGGTTGGTAATATTTCACGGCGTCATGAGCTTCCTTTGACAAACATAATGGAGGTGGAGTTGTTTGATGTATGGGGTATTGACTTTATGGGGCCATTTCCCGCGTCTTATGGAAATTTGTACATTTTGCTTGCGGTTGATTACGTCTCCAAGTGGGTTGAGGCGATTGCAACACCAACGAATGATGCTAAGGTAGTACTCAAATTCTTGCACAAGCATATTTTCACTCGGTTCGGCACACCTCGAGCTATTGTAAGTGATGAAGGTACGTATTTTTGTAATAAATTATTTAATAACCTTCTTGCTAAATTTGGTGTGCGCCATAAAATTGCGCTTGGTTACCATCCTCAATCTAATGGTCAAGCCGAAATTTCAAATCGTGAAGTGAAACAAATTCTTGAAAAAACGGTGAGTTTTAATCGAAAGGATTGGGCACAAAAGCTCGATGATGCTTTGTGGGCTTATTGCACGGCTTATAAAACACCCATTGGTATGTCACCATATCGATTGGTGTTTGGTAAAGCGTGCCATTTGCCGGTTGAACTTGAGCATCGAGCTTATTGGGCAATTAAGAAATTGAATTTTAACTTGAAAGAGGCCGTGAAAAATGATTACTTCAATTAAACGAAATGGAAGAATTTCGTAAGAATCATATGAAAATGCCAAAATGTATAAAGAAAAAAACGAAAAATGGCATGATCAAATGATTCTCGCGACGTGAATTCTTACCCTACTAACAGTGTTATTGTTCAATTCTCGATTGAAACTCTTTCCGTAAACTCAAGTCACGATGGTCCCACCATTTGTGGTTGAACGTGTATTTCCTTATGGTGCCGCTGAGTTGAGATGAAACGATGGGAATTCGCCCAAGTAAATGGACAACGATTGAAACATTATTTTGGGAACGGCTAAGGAAGGTTTTAAATCTTCCACTTGGTGATGAAATTTCTTGAGTCCGAATAGTTGAGTCCGCTAACGACTATAAATTTAGCGCTTCTTGGGAGACAACCCAAGTGATTTTCGTGTGATCAATTTTTTTTTTTTTTTGTGATTTTATTTTCTTTTAATTTGGTGTGTATTTATTTGAATTTTGGTGTGATTTTTGAGTGAATTAATTTGTGTGTGATTTTAAATTTTTGATTAATTGAAATTTTTAAATAATAAAAAAAAATGGAAAATACGGGCAAAAATGCCTGCCTGCCTGAGCCGCAGCCGAGACAGTATGCGCGAAGTGAGATGTGTGTGGGAAATGCAGCAGCGCCCTGGCCCCTAGCTCTACAAATACCGATCGATGGTCAAGGCACATAAAAGTGGCTGAATCAAATCGCTTTTCTTTACAAACAAAACACACACACACGCCTATCTTACTTTCTTCTACAAAAATCCCACCTAGCATTCACTTATACACCATTCAAGTGGGCAATTGAGCAATTTAATCATCAAATTCATCTTCTTCATCAATTGGGTAAGTGAGCTTCAATTGTACACCAATTTTCTTCAAATTTTCAAGCTTAGGTTAAAAATGTGGGAATTTTCAATATCATTATAATTTCGAATTTCTTGATAAATTGTGATGATATATGATTATATTGTGCTTGAATTGGTTGGTGTTGAAAAATGGGCATGAATTGAATTTCAAATATGGTGTTCATCTCTTCTTTGCATATATGCCTACAAGGTGTTTGTTAAAATGCCCCAATGAAAAATATTACACCTAGGCATTTGATTCTTGTCATCATTGTGTACTAAAGGTTATTTGATCATGAATTGATGACAAGGATGCATAATTGTTGAGTTGTTGCCTAATTCCTAACCCCTAACTCCTATTGTGCGTTCTATGTGTATTTTGCTTGTGTTATTTTTCGTGTGATTTCCGTGATCAATTAAAATGCCAAGAACAAAGAATGCAAGCAAGGGCAAAAAGGTGGCGAGTACTTCCGAGGAATATGATACTAGTCGCTTTCGTAGCTTAGAGGCACAAAATCTTTTTATGAGAAATTAAGCACAAAGAGCATAACCGGAACGGGGTTACGATCGGGCCGAATGATGGTGAACTTGCACAAATGATACATCGTGAAGCAATGGAAATAACTTTGTGCACAACCTGACCATTCGCACCGAATATAGTCAAAGAGTTTTATGCAAATGCAAAGACCAAAAATGGCTATAACTCGTAGGTTTTCGTGACGTGGAGTAAACAAGGTATAAACTCATTCAATAGCGATAAGAGAATATTATGGACTCCTGGAGGTGGATCACTCACCGTGACGTTGAATTTATCTCACAACCACCAAGTATGGAGGAGATTTGTAATACCTTATGTCGGCTGGAACTCGTGGTACGTCATATAAAAGTAGTGGGAGGTGCTACTGCTTTTCCGCACACGAGTCTTAGTCGATATGGGCGAGCTTGGTACCACTTCATATGCAACAACTTGATACCAACCAAGCATGTTAGTGATGTAACTAAGGAACGAGCTCATCTTCTATATGCCATAGTTACTTGACATACACCGACCCAAATGTAATTATTGCAACGCCCTTCATAACAAAATGCTACAACCCAAAATAGGGACTAATCTTACCGAGTTTAATTTGTGGGTTATGTAAAGAGGAGGGTGTTACATGGGATAGCTCCGAGCCATTGGAAAATCCTAAGGGACCCATAGATTCGGCTACTATTGCTTCTTATGACGAGTGGGCAAAGCGGTGTGCCTAATCCGGCGGGTGCGGGATATATTCTTCATCCCGAATTTGCTTTCTACCAGCTATTGAGCCT
Organism: Rehmannia glutinosa; assembly: GCA_016081115.2. Lineage (NCBI taxonomy): Eukaryota > Viridiplantae > Streptophyta > Magnoliopsida > Lamiales > Orobanchaceae > Rehmannia > Rehmannia glutinosa. The sequence continues at coordinate 198,086 of JABTTQ020001964.1, read as the reverse complement.
GATACTCATGCCCAACCACGAATATTGACGCTCCATCCGGTTCAAATGGCCGACAAGACGTTCTCGCTTCTAGACGCTCACATAACAGCTCTTCGACGCACTAGTTTGCGAAGTACGAGAATTGAGAAGGGCTTTTGAGCCGAGCAACGCCACGTAGCGACGAGAAGAATATGAGAATGAGCACAACCAAGTACTTGCCCGATATATAGCCATACACACCCGCAATTCCAGCCTCCCAATACCACCACCACCGGTCCTATTGCTCATTTTTCACCACACGACTCCGATGAGGAGTCCTAGAGCTCCAAACTATCGAAAGTTTTCTCACTCTCCATTGAGGACAATGTTCAATTTAAGTTTGGGGGTGTAATCAGATTTGTGTCTTTTTCAGTCGTACGTAGTCGTGTCCAAAAAAAAAAAAAATCGAGTTGAGTCGAGTCGGGTAGTTTGTTGAACTATAGAACTACATGACTAAGTAGATTTGTTGATCACGAGTTGAACTGTCACGAAAGCATGCTTTTAAGTGGTGATCTATATTTTGCTTCATTGATTTCATATTCATGCATAATTCTGTCAACTTATTTGAAAATGATTAATGAAGTCGAGTGTTGCTTGTATGATCCCACCGGATTCTAGAACTTGTTTGATCACTAATTGAGGCGAAATCCTAGGTGAAATAACATAAGGAAATGATTTAGGCCATCTTTGAATAAAAGCTAGAGCCAAAATGATTACCTTTGTACGATATAATTTCACTAGTGTCCCCTTTTGAGCCTATTAAACCTGTTCTTTGGCAACTAATTTTTTTACCTTGAACTTACATGTGAAAATCCTAATTACCCATCACTCATACACACAAAATGATTGAAGGTTGAGGAGGATGTGATAAGTAAGGTAGATGTTCATTCGCATGAAGTTGCCGAGAAAAAGAAATAATGAAACCCCATGCGTTAAAATATGCAAAAGATCAAGTTTGGGGGTCTCGAAAAAAAAAAATGAAAAAAAAAATAAAAAATAAAAAAAAATGTTGAAAATAGAGGCTCGTAAAGGGAGAATAATTGAAAATTCAACAAAAGTGAAGGTAGCCATTTTGTTTGGCAATTGGTGATTTGAAGAGGTAATTGTGTGTTTGGGTGAATTGAGCCACTTAATCCTAAATTTTCCTACCCGACCCTAAGCCACATTACAAGCTTTGGAAGCCCTATTGATCCATGTGTTATATTAGCCTACATTAGTGGAGATTAGTGTGAATAACAAGCCTATGGAATCCGGTAGTCATTATCTTTTGATACTTAGAAGTGGATCATCTTGATAACGTTTGATTGCGTAAATCAATTTGAATAATGTAAACGGAATTTTCATGAATATTCAACACTTTTGATCACAATGTTAAAATGCATGCTTGATTGATAGTGAAATGAGTTTTTAGACAAATTTTATTGGTTTATGGAGTTTTGTAGTTGCTTGTGTTGTTGCATTGTTTGTCTTTCATTTTGGAGTTATAATTGTTTGAGGACAAACAATAGCTTAAGTTTGGGGTATTTGTTAAGTTGGTATTTTACCAACTTATTTGAGTATTTTAGATTAGAATTTGGTTTTATTTTGGGTGTTTTTAGAGTCTTTAGAGTCCAATTTATTTCAAATAGTGTCGATGAAGAGTCACTACAGATTTGGTAGCCGAGAAATGAAGAAAACGATGAAAAACGGCGCAAAGAAAGAAGAAATCGCGTGTGAAAAAGGAAAAATCGCACTTTGACCCAGGGACGGAGCGCGCTGCAATGCGCCGCCGACAACCTCACTTGAAGTCGCTGGCGCGCAGCGCATGCGCGGTGCCGCCGCGCCCATGCGATAAACCGCACGTAATTGCTGGAGCCCAAGCAAGCTTACGCTTGGAAAAGCGCTGAAAATTGCCGGGGGCGAAAACCTATGCTTACCTACTCCCTTTCTTGATTTTTGTGGCATATAAATACTAGCCTTGGGGCTTGAAATTAGGGATCTTGGAACCCTTGGGAAGAGAATAAAAACAACTACAAGACAAGGAAGAAGGATTTGAGCATCTTGAGAAGAATTTGGAGAAGAAGATTTGAGGCTTCTATCATCTAGAAATAGAGAAGATCCTCTACTCTTGTTCTTATTTTGTTGCTTTTCTTCATATCTTGTAAGATGTATTATTGTATTTTCATGGATTCATTTTCTTTAATCATGAGCTAAACTCTATAATTCTAGAGGATTGATGTAATCTATGTTTGAACTTATGTTTTGAGATTGTAGTTTGTCAATCTAGATCTATCAATTTATTTGTGCTATTTGGATCTATTGCTTCTAAATTATTTGATCAATAATTTAGATTGTTTGGTGTATTTAATTTGACACTTGAGAGAGGTAATTGAATACATGACCTTGGAATAGCATAACCTAGGATTTCATAGAATTGAGAGATTTGTGAATCCTTTGAAGTCATTTATCAAGATTTATAGCTTTTATTGAGATTTTGATTGGTGATTTTTATAGAGATATTGATTTCCCAGTTGAATCTAAAATCATTGGCACTTGAGAAAGGGAATGATTATTGTAGAAATCTTGACTTATAAATTGATAATTGATGATTGATAAACCATATTGACAACATAAGGGATAACTAGATTCATCATACCTCTAGAATTCATTTAATCATTTGGATAAACTCATTGATATTTTCATAGTCTTAATTTATTTTTAGTATTTTTAGTATAATCAACTCCATCAATTATTGAATTTCTAAATAAAGTTAGACTACTATAATATAGTACTTAGCGATAATTTGATAATTATTCCCTGTGGATTCGACAACCTTACTTCTCTATATTAAAACTTGACACCGTAGACTTGCGGTTAGAAAATTCTCTAACAATACCGGAGGTTGAGGCTTTTGCTAGGCGAATTAGTGCGGCTACTAAACGGGCAGAAAGACAGCAGGAACAGACTATGGCAGGCATAGAAGATGACAACAGAGGCAATAACGGGGTTGATAACGAAGGTAACAACCGGGCCAGAAGGGTCAATGTCGAGTTACCAATACCAGAGGTTCTAGTGGCTCCGGCAGTCCAACAACAGGCGATTCACGATTACTTTTGCCCAATCATTCGCAACTATGGTGGAATTGCCAATGTCCCAATCAATGCGAATAACTTTGAACTGAAGCCAGCACTAATCTCGATGGTGCAGCAGAATCAGTTTGGGGGTTTCCCGTCTGAGGATCCCAACTCTCATCTTGCGAATTTCATACAGATTTGCAATACTATCAAGATGAATGGGGTGACTGATGATGCTATACGTCTTCGCCTATTCCCTTTCTCTTTAAGGGATAAGGCTAGAAACTGGCTAGACACCCTAACTCAGGGGAGTGTGAACAATTGGGATGCGCTGAGTCAGAGGTTTCTGTTTAAATACTTCCCACCAAGCAAGACACTACAGCTTAAAAGTGAGACCACTCAGTTCATGCAGTTTGATTCTGAGCCTTTGTATGAGGCCTGGGAGAGATTTTGGGATTTGTTGAGGAGGTGCCCGCATCATGGATTTCCTGAAGATCAACATCTCTGCTTCTTTTACAATGGGTTGATGGGGGCAGACTAGATCATTTGTGGATACTGCAGCAGGGGGCACGCTACTCGTGAGGTTTCCGGAGGATGCTTTCAACTCGTTAGAGGAGATGGCCATGAATAGCTATCAGTGGCCCTCCGAGAGGACTAATGTGAAAAGGGTAGCCGAATTTTCTGATTCGGACCCAATTAAAGAGTTGACGGCCCAGATGGCCGTATTGACAAACCAATTGAATGCTTTAACAAAGGCAAATGAGGGAAACACGGGTGCAAGTAATGGGGGAGTTCCTCTAGATCTGATAGAGGAAACAAATTATGTGAATAACCGGAATTTCAACAATTTTCGGAACAATCAAAATCCCACTCATTACCATCCGGGCTTGAGGAACCACGAGAACTTCTCCTATGCAAACATGAAGAACGTGATGCAACCACCACTGGGGTTTAATATGGCAAATGGTGTCATTACTACAGAGCCTAAGCCAACCATGGAGGATATGTTCATCTCGTTTATGAGTGAGACGAGGAATATATTCAACAAGGATGAGGCAAAGATAGATAAAATCAAAAACCATGTCATGCAATTGGGGTCCCAAATAAAAAATCTTGAAACTCAAATAGGCCAAATAGCTACGATTATTGGTGGGCAGCATCAGAAAGGTCAATTTCCGAGCAACACTGAGGTTAACCAGAAGGAACAGTGTAACGCCATTCGTCTGAGGAATGGTACAAAATACGAAGGGCCGAAAATACCAGGAATTACTGTACAGACGCAGGGGAGCACGGCCCGTGCGCCACCGTACGGGCAACCCGTTCTCCCTGTAGGGACAGCGTTCGAAGAGTCGAGAGATGCGAAATTAAAAGCAAAGGGCGATGTTGAGGCCTAAGAAGGAGTTGGGGATCATCATGCTAAACAAAAAGGGGTTGAGAAGCTTAAATCTTTCTCTAACTCTGATCTTTCAAACTTTTCTATACCTCTTTCTTTCCCTCAAGGTTTTAAAAAGAAAAATTTAGATTCCCAATTTGCTAAATTCTTAGACATCTTTAAGAAACTGCATATTAACATACCATTTGTAGACGCATTGGAGCAGATGCCCAACTATGCGAAGTTCTTAAAGGAAGTGATGTCCAAGAAGAAAAAGTTGGCAGAATTTGAGACAGTCAATTTGACCGAGGAGTACAACGCAATCATTCAAAGGAAACTACCACAGAAGCTCAAAGATCCGGGGAGTTTCACTATCCCTTGTGCTATTGGTGGTGTTGTATTTAAGAAAGCACTTTGTGATCTAGGAGCAAGTATTAATCTAATGCCCTTGTCCATTTTCAGGAAACTTGGATTAGGAGAGGTGAAGCCGTTCACGGTCACCTTATAGCTAGCGGATAGATCACTCACATATCCCAAGGAATCGTGGAGGATGTGCTCGTGAAGGTAGACAAGTTTATATTCCCTGTGGACTTTCTAGTGCTTGACATGGAGGAAGATCGAGACATCCCTCTGATACTCGGGCGTCCATTCCTAGCCATTGCACTCACATTGATAGATGTACAAAAAGGAGAGCTCACATTATGAGTTAATGATGAGCAAGTGTTGTTCTCCATCTATAAGGCTGGGAACCATCATGATAACAGGGAGTATTGTAAATCAATATCTGTCGTCGATTCAAGTGCTAATACTTTTAATCCAAGTCATTGTGTGTGTGCTATAGATCAGGTGCAGGACATACTAAATGGTGAGAAAGCAAAGCACACGATAAGGACTAGCAGCTTGGAAGCACGCGTATATTGCCTTTCGAACGATGCAAACGAGAAGAACATGGCATTTAATCGATGGGTGACTTCTACGCTAGAGGCATTCAAAGGAGGTTCGAATCTATGCGAGTTGAATTGGCAAGGAGAAGAACATGAAGAAGTAACTCGCATCACTTTGCTGAAATCGTGATCGAGTAAACAAGCGTCAAGCTATAGACGTTAAATTTAGCGCTTGTTGGGAGGCAACCCAATGGTTTTGCTGTTTTATTTCTTCCCATGTTTGCTTGGTTTGTTTTTTTTTCCTTTTCTAAGTTAGGATTTATTTGCTTTCATAGGATAGGATTTTCTTGTTTTTCTATATATAAAAAAAATTGAAAAAAATCAATTTTTGTTCGGTCCCTATCACAGGCCGCCCGTGCCATTTGGCATGGCCCGTGCCCCTCTTCGCTGGGAGAGTAATAAGACGGGCAGAGGACATTTTTCTTCACACCAAAACTCCTCCCCCTCGCGCGAACAGAGCAAAGATCGAGCCCCCTCAATAATTTTCGAAACATTTCTCTTAGATTATCACCCCAAATCACTTCCCACACTACTCTATCACGAATTACACTTGTGAAATTTCTTTGAAGAGAAGATTTGAGTAGAAGAGCACCTAGGGTTTTCAAACTTCAACTCTTTTCGAATTCTCGGGAATTAAGGTACTTATTCGAACAAATGGTTGAACCACGATCAACTGAGGTAGACGAGGATGGGGGGCCACCGCCGCACGTGCGACACCACACCTAGACAGTCCCGAGGCTTATGGGCTCACTATAACTGAGGACGATATACTGGATAAGTGGAACCGGTTCATCACACAGTAATCCAGGTCCTATCCACACTTTTCTTTGAAATTCTACCTTCTCTTCTATGCGCTATAATTTCATTCAAGTTTGGGGGGAGATGTAGTATTTTTTTGAAGGGTGTGGCACTTTGCATTCATGTAGTTGCATTTAGAGCATGTAGTTTGCATTGCATTAGTTGTTTTTGATTATTTTAGCATGTTTATTGCTTTAACATGTTTATTGCTTTCTTAGTTGATTAGGGAGTGAGTTGACCGCTTTTGTGTGTTTGTTAGTCTTGGGAGCATGTGTTGAGCAGTTTGTGTTGTTCTGAATTGGGTGTTGAGCGTGAGTTGACCGGGTTGAGAATAATTAATATGGAACATGTGATTATTGGGATCATGGTGAATATACTTTGAATTATGCATTTACAAGTCTGTGAGCTTTTGAGCCTTTACTGCTTTCATCTTATGCAGTCTTGTTTGTGATTGAGTGTGTCATTCATGTTGATTTGAATTCTATAACTTGCTCTGGTATCTCCGTCAAGGTCACATGTTGTATGCATTCATGAAAATGATTTTAGGCCATTTTTGTTAAGCCTTTCAAGCCTTTTTGCCTACCTTATGATATTTGATTTCCTAGTTAGCCAATTTGAGCCTATTGCCTGATTTTTTGATAGCCACATTTCAAGCCTTAGAACTTAATTTGATATATCTGTTATCCTAAACTTGAGCGTATAGCATTGAGTAAATGATAGAATAAAGGATTGAATGAAGGGGTATCAAGAAGTTAGAAAATAGTTTATATGTTGGGTGATTGGGAATAAAAGAAGAAAAGGAGAAAAATGGAGGATACTCACAAAAGAGTCGAAAAACAAGAAAGAAATTTCGACAAAAAAAAACGACTGAAAAAGTGAGTCGGCAGTACAAAAAATAGGATGGAAATTGTGATGTAGGGCGAAGGAGAATGATTTGTATGAAGAAGGGAGAAATAGAGAGGTGATAAGATATAAGGCGATTGGGAGTACATAATTGGTTGGTATTAGAATAACTATTTGAGAAAAACGATGTGTTTACCAATATATACACTTGAGTTGAGTCACTTTATCCATATTTCTCTACCTTAACCAAAGAGCCTTCATCACAACCACAAACAAAGTCCTTTCTGATTTGTGAATTGCATACAAACGAGTGGCGGAGATGAGAGACGATTTGCAAGTATATGGTAATTCTTCAACGTTGATATGATTTGAGCGAATACACGTCCCTTATTATTCTAGTGAGTAGAGTATACACTTTATCCATGAGAGGCGTGATTTGAAGTGTTTTACCATGATTTTAATAGACTAGTGCTCCGTGTTAGCTATTTGAAACTTGGTTGGTTTGTGTTTGATGTCTATGGATAGATGACATGAATTGTGATGCGGTGTTCTTGAGTTGCTCTTCTTTACCCCATTTGTGTTGTCTTCTGTTGACCGGGACTGTCAACAATTTAAGTTTGGGGGTTTGATTGACATGTATTTTGCATGTATTTTGGGCTTAATCTTGGCTAGAATGTGTTGATATGCATGCATTATATGAGTAAATAGGGTTGTATTCCTGTTTTGTGGAAAAGGATTACGCTTTGCTCGTTTTGTAGGATTTTATCGATAATTGTAGCATTTTGGCAACAATTTGGAGCATTGCAATCGCCAATATTTGATGTGAAGTACGAAGTTTGGAGTTGAGTCGAGAAGAAGTCAGACGAACCATGTGAAAAATGGAAGAAAACAACCGAGTACAAGTTGCTACAGGTGAGCACGGGCAGGGCGTGCTCCCTAGCACGGCCCGTGCTCAACCTATAACTGAAGGATCAAGGTTCGACATATAGCACGGCCTGGTTGTGCCAAAGAGCACGGCCCATGCTCCGTTCTGTGAATTGAACAAGTCTTACGGCTACCAGCACGGGCTGGGCGTGCCATATGGCACGACCCGTGCTCCTCTGCGGGAAAAACAGAGTTTGACTCATTTTCAACTAGGTTTCGACCCAAACGAAGTACAAATAGACACAGGGCGGCCACAAACAAGGACACGCTGATTTTTACCCTAGAAACCAGAGAGAAGAGCAGTTTTCCACCGGAGAATTCGAGAGATCGATCAAGACCGCAACCACACCTTCGAGGATTGAAGATAGATCGAGAGATCGTCATCATCCCCGAGTTCACTCATTCCATAGTATCGTTATTTCAATTAGTTAGATTTTGAATATGAATAATTTGTCTATGAATTGTTTATCTTCGATGTATGGCTAAACATCTTGTGATTCCCGGGTTTGGGAGTAGGTTAATGAACACTTTTATTTGATGATTAAGGATAATTGAAGTTAATGTTTTCTTCATCTATTCAAGTACTTTGCTTTAATTCTTATTTTATCAAAAGGCCATTGATTCAAACTTGTTTGATGTATTGATTCATAATTCTAACCGATGAGTTTCAATACTAGATCTTGAGTACTTGACACAAATAGCTTGCATGATTGAGAAGTCTGTGAATATTTGTGAGACCTTATAATCTTTTGAACTTTTGGGAGTTGGATATCTCATGTTGAGTAGAGATGCTAGCATAGATATTCCAATCAACGCTTTTACAAACATCTCGAAAGAGAGGGTAAATTACTTTGGTGATTGGTCTATAGAGAAGAATACGCTTAACTTTGGTTTGATTAATCTGATAATAAAAGAGGGATATTAACTGAAACCATAACCCAGGAATCCATCCATTCATTCATACTTGATCTTTCAATCGCTCTTTGCTTTGTTATTAGGAATTTCTGCTTTAGTTTATAAAACCAACTCACTCACTTTCGATCGTCTAGATAAAAGTAAGGCTATTATAATCCAGTAGTTAGTACATTAGTTTATTAGTCCCTGTGGATTCGACCTTGCTAACCCTATTCTATAAACTGCACCGTACACTTGCGGTGAAGCTAAAAAATAAGGCAAACAGAATTGAACGACACGATTGAAGTTGATGGACTCTTTATCTCCCCAAATCTCTGTAACAGAAAGGTAAGATTTTACTTACCTTTAAAAATAAATGTTAAATGACATAAACACCCCCACTTAAAAATCTGTAAAATATGAAAAATACATATATACCCTTACTAGCCTAAAATAACTGAAAGGATCTAGACCGTCCAAAAAATTAAATCAATAGTCCATAAGTGTCCCTTTGGTCTCACCTAAGTGGATTGGTCTCATTTGAACCAATCCCTACAAATATATCCCTTACATTTAAAAAGGAAATTACTTAATGCCCTTAAATGAGGCGCCAATGCCTAAAATAAAGAATAAAATCTGGACCGTTGATTATTAAATCAAATGGTCTAGATGTGATCTTATGTTCTTACCTAAAGGGTCTGGTCTCATTTGATCATATCCACATAAATATATATATATATATATATATATATAGGATTCCTATATATATAGGATTTGGTTCAAATGAGACGACTCTCTTAGGTGACACAGTGTGGACTAATCCTGTCCATTTATTTAATTTTTTCAAAGGTTGAGATTTAATTGAAATTTTAGCATTTTTTATTTATTTTAATTCGAATAAGGATACATTAGTCATTTGCCATGTAACTGATTCCTCAATTCACAGTCCCCACATGTTTTTGTTTGACAATATTAATATGCAGTACATATATGCTAAGCATGCAGTATAATAGTGTTAAATATGCAGTAAATATATGTTAAATATACAATATAATAATGAGTGTAATTCTCTCTCTCTCTCTCTCTCTCTCTAACTGATTTCTTAATTCTCGGTTTCCACATGTTTTTGTTTGACAATTTTAATATGCATTACATATATGTTAAATATACAATATAGTAGTGTTAAATATGAAGTAAATATATATTAAATATACAATATAATAATGAGCATGATTCTCTCTCTCTCTCTCTCTCTCTATATATATATATATATAACTGATTCCTTAATCCACGGTCCCCATATGTTAATGAACATGATTCTCTCTCCATAACTGATTCCTTAATTCACGGTCCCCACATGCTTTTGTTGGACAATTTTAATATACAGTACATATATGTTAACCATGCAGTATAATAGTGTTAAATATGCAGTAAATCTATGTTAAATATATAATATAATAATGAGCGTGATTCTCTCTCTCTATAACTGATTTCTTAATTCACAGTTCCCACATGTTTTTGTTTGACAATTTTAATATGCAATACATATATGTTAAATATGCAGTATATCAGTGTTAAATATGCAGTAAATATATGTTAAATATATAGTAGAATCATCGCAGAGCACATACACGGTCCCCACACATTAATGAGTGTGATTTTCTCTCTCTATAACTTATTCCTTAATTCACGATCCCCACACGTTTTTGTTTGACAATTTTACCCTTATTGGAATTTAATTAATTGGTTAATATATTATTATCCTATAGTAATCCTAGCCTTTGATGTATGTAGGGGGATGGTTGAGATCAGTCCATACTGTCTCACCTAGGAGGATGGTCTCATTGATCCTCACCCTATATTTGTAATTGGACCTGTTTTGAATTTGGTAACCCAAGTTCTTCCTTATCTCAATCCCGTGATTTGTGTTCCAATTTATTTTTTCAAAAATCAAAACCGTTATCTCATCTATTCTCTCATGAACCCACGCCCTCCCCCACGTTCAACAACTGAAAAATCCAACTTACCCAACCAATTTAATTCGCTTCAAGAGGTGTGATTTGGGTGTGTCTTTGCTAGGGTTCGAACTTCTCAGAAATTAGGTGTAAGTTTTCGGTGAATGTGTTTGATTTAATTTTTTGTGGTGCGATTTTAGTGCTTTCTCGCTATGGTTCTAGGGTTTAGAATGATTGTTATTTTTTCTTGTTGAATTTTTGTTCATATGTTGTGTGTTCATAGATTATCTTCGTTCGATTTCTCATTTATTTTTCCTGGAATTTATCCCAATGTATACGTCTTTTTACTTGTGTATTTATATGCACCTGTGTATTATGAGATTCCCGGAATAGGTTTATGATGTGTTAGAGTTCGTAAATTAAGTTGTTCATTGTACATAGAATTATGTAGTTTTAGAGTATGAATTGTGTATATTTAGATTTGACATTATGTGCACAATGTTCGCCAAAAATTATTTTGGTTCATACAACTGCAAGTGTACAGTGTAGTTTATAGGATAATGGCAAGCAAGGTTGTATTCCTCAGGGATTGAATCTCGAAACACTTAGGCTATAATAACATCGTATTCCAATTTTATTGAAGTGACCGAAAATCAAGTATTTTATCTAACTAAAAAAATCAAAAATTAAGAAAGAAAATAAAAATAAATTTGTGAACCCCATAAGTATTTTCAACATCTTTAGGAGCAACCTTAGGCATATAATCTCAACATGCTTCTTCAATATTAAATGCGAATAAAGTTTTAAAAACCAATTCCTGCAATTATATTGGTTCAAATTCCTAATATCATTTACTCCCCCTCCTGGGTGGTGCTTAAAAAGTTGATTAATAACAATTGTAGTCCTCCCGGATCGTTACAATTCTTATTAACTCCAAAAAGATTTGTGAATTGAATGACTACCCACAAACACGCCTGTCACACATGTTTCATGTCTGAATTTGATTTCCGTCTTTATTTGAACTCGTCTTCCGAATGTTGTAATAACAAATATGACATGCTAATTATTGGCCAAATAAAAAGCAATTAAATAATAAGCACTTGAATTCATAAAATAGAAATCATGAATTAATTAAGAAAACAAGTAATCATATTTAATACAAATCTACAGTTTCGATTATGCCCCTAAGATCCGAAAAATATGCCAAACATTGATTACAAACTCATAGACAAATCCGAATCAATATTTTGACATCATATAAGCACAGAGCAAGAGTTCTTAGACATAGAAAGAAAACCCCTTCTTGTCAAGATGGATTCTCCCTCCAAGCCCTCGAAGCTCTTGTTCTCCGTAGATGCAAAAGCCTTGTGGTGTTCTTCGCAACCTAGCCTTTTGCTCTCAGAAGCTCTTCGATTCTTCGGTTCCTGTGTTATTTGATGTGTTTTTGCTGTATGAAGTTGTCTTTTTTCGTGCAAGACTTGGTCCCCTTTTATAGATGCTTAGAGAGATCACTTGTAGAGTTGGAACATGAAAAGAACTCCAAAAATATGCTGAAACAGACTCCCACACGGTCTGGCCGTGTGGGTCCACACGGGCGTGTGGCCTTGGGCTTAGCCCTTCATCGCACGGGCAGGCTGGTCGGACGGGTAGGTGGTGCGATTGAAATCCTTGTCCACACGGCCGTGTGAGGTCACACGGTCCGGCCGTGTGGACCTGCTTCGTCCTCTGTTTTCTTCCTTTCTTCACACACTCGTGTCATTTTCATAACACAAGTCCACACGGCCGTGTGAGGCTACACGGTCTGACCGTGTGGACCTGCTTTTGTTCCTTTTTTCCATTATTTTGATCTTCTATTTGCATTCGGCAATCTTATCCGGGCATCCCTACTGACATTTCTTCATTTTAAGCTCCGTTTCCTGCAAGAATTACAAGAATACGCAGTATCATGCCCTTTAAAGGAAACCAAGTAAAAACATAGTAAATATGCGTGCAAATGCATTAATTATATATTATTTTAAGCCCCAAAATGCACGTATATTTCACACACATCAAAATCCCTCAAACTTAAAGCATTTCTCGTCCTCGAGCAAATTTAGAAAAATAATATAAGGGGTAAAATGAAAGAACACCCAGGAACACTATAAACATTAAATATCACTTGATTACATACTCAAGGAAACCATGTAATTCATCATTAAGAGATCAATTATTCATAAACTCGGCATCATTAATACTCTTTCGGGTACTTGACATCGTGACTCACAAGTAAATAGTGTATCACTCTACTCTCAGAAGTATATGGTAAGTGTTTACGCTCGAATTCAATTCAGAGAAAGTAGAACTACCATAAGCTTGCAAATCGTCTAACATCTCGACCACTTTTGTGTGCACAATTTAAGAATCAAAAAGGACTTTTTATTTGGTTGTAATGTAGGCTCTTTGGTAAGGGTAGGAAAATTTGGATTAAGTGACTTTACTTGAGCAAATAGAATTTAAGTACACAAACTTGCAATTCACCAACCCAATTTCAACATAATTAATATCAGTTTTCTTTTTGTCAACTCAATTCCACCCTTATTTCTCATTTTTTTCATTCTTAGGCCTTTTGACTTTTTTCTTATTAGCCTCAAGCTCTCATCATTTTTTTTTCCGACTTTTCTTTTGCTTTGCTCGATTTTCTCTATGTATTTTTTCAGAGATATTTTCTTTTTCGAGCTTCATGTATTTTCTCATTTACCTAGATACTGCTCATCCCTATTTCTTTTGCCAACTTCCTCTCTTTTTCTTGAGAATTTTCACCACAGCTCCCCCAAACTTATTCACTTTCTATACGCTCAAGAATTTGTAGGGATAAATACATGTAAATTTTAAAGATCAATGTGGCTCATAATAAAAGTTTTGGCTCAGAATTGGCTAACTAGGGAATCATGAGTTCATAGGTAGGCCTTTTAGGCTAAGTAGGCTAAACAAAGATGGCCTTAGATCATTTTAAAAAATTGCACACACACATGGCTTTGATGAAGATACCAGAGCAAGTTCTAGAGTTCTATCAATCATGAATGACACAGTCAAGAAAAAATAAGTCTGCATAATATAAAGTAGTTTAAGGCACAAAAGCTCACAGGCTCATTTTTCGCAACATGCTCAAATACCCAATTTTCTTAACACATGCCAAGCAAATAAATAACTTTTCTCCCAAGAATTTATTACATTATTCCCCCAAGTATGTTATCCCATGCCATAAAATATTCATAGTAAAAACATAGGAGTCACATACGAATCAAATAAAAATCACACACAAAAGCAATTAAAAGTGCTAAAGGCGTAAACGTGCTAAAACAGAAATAACTAAAAAAATCAAAAAAATTAAAACAAAAAAATGAATTTTTTTCTTTTTCTTTTCTCGAAAATTATAATGCAAGTGCTTCTACATGCAGTCCTAAATGCAATCCAAAATGCAACCGTACTAAATTACGCATTCTTGACAATCCCCCAAAACTTAAAATATGTTTCGTCCCGAACATATGAGAAAATTATCAAAAGGAAATGTTGGGAAATTATTTTGTAGATTTTGATGAATGCCATGTAAAACTTAGAATAGGATGTTGGCACCCCATTTTTCTTGTAAACTGCATTGTAATAGATAGGGCTGATCGAGCTGAGTTAAGTCAGCTATGCCTAAGCATGCAAGAAGACAACGGAGACTGTAAGGAAAACTCCGCCGCGAGGCAAATTGAGTATGGCAAAGAAGAGAAGACGGGAACTCGATCAAGATGCAACGAGATGCAAGTAAAGTATCGCCAAGTCAACTCAAGATAGCCAAGTCTCAAGTTGAAGTGATGAAGAGTCATCCAATGATTGGAAGTCGACTCTAAGTCACTTGGGGAAGGCAAGGAAATGCAATCAAGTCGAGATAATCGAAAGAGATCCGTTGCACGTAAATCAAGAGAATTACTTAAACAAGTAATACCTCCATACTACTTTTCTTGAAGTGCTCGGTTCGAGCGTGCAAAAGGAATAAACCAATGGGAAGCTCGCACCATGTCGAACTCCTGAAAAAGTTGAAGAATCGCTCATACGAGGAAACGTAAATTCCAAGGATCGCAACAAGACAAGCCAACGACCACAAGTGTCTTTTGAAAATAAGCCTATCTCTTCAACGGACAAATTTTCAAAAGAACACTATAAAAGGCCGATGAGTTTATTTGAGAAAAGGTTACCTTGACAACCTCGAACTACGAACATTCAAGCAAATATTTGAATCAGAACCTAAAACATTCTCAAGTCATTCAAGATCAATCCTCAAGCCTACACTACGAAGAAAATCAATCCAACACTCACCGTGAAGGAAAGATAACTTCAATCAGCCTGAAGAGGAAACTTTTGAAGAATCAAGGGGTCTACATTCCACGGAGGATTGTAGGAAGGTTCAAGGTCGAACCGGTCTCAAGTTTTTGGAGGGCTTCGTGATCAAATCCAAGAAGCTTGAGCAAGTGGGTCAGAGTAGTAGCAAGGCAATGCCTGTGAAGAAGCCGAGTCGCACGAGAAGCCACCGAGTGACCAAGGCATCTCCAGATCGAGTCCCAAAGGATCAAGTCACCGTGTGATCAAGACTTGTATCCGGACCGTAACCACTCAGATAATCGATCAATACTTAGTGGATTCCTCCAGAGTTGGAGAAGAGAGGAGTAGAAGAATTACCCCATCTTCGAACCTCTATAAAATCCTATTGTGTTATTTACATTTCATCACTTTAAATTCTCAGATCTTATTGTTATATCTCATTTTGATAAATTTGCTATCCAATTGATAATCAATCGTGTGCTAAAACCAAGTATTAAAACAAACTTAACCAAATTCAAGGGTGTTAAGTCTTCTCAAAAACTAATCACAATGAGTTAAGTCTTTAGTCAAAACAATGAGTTATTCTATCAACAAATCGGTCGAGTCCGTTGAGTGACTAACTCGTTGATTAACTAACTTAGTTGTCCATCAAGGACTTAGCCGTGAAGTATTAACTCTGAATATTTAAAAGGACTAAATTGAAAAGTTGGTAAGGTTTATTCAACCCCCCTTCTAAACCTTACACTCAAACCCTTGGGACCTACAAGTGGTATCGAGCGGTTGGTTCATTGAGCCTTCCGCACTAGTTACTAAACTAGATCTCCAAATTTTTCAAAGTTTGTTTTAGTACTTAAGTTTTCAAAACTCTTTTTACCATCAAAAATTATTATCATGGAAGCAAATTTGACACGCATCCCTATGTTCACAATTGAAGAATTTGATGATTGGAAAATTCGATATGCGCTCATCTATCAAAGATTACATGATGAGATGTGGATAGTGATAGAGGATGGGCCACCGCAAATTTTAAAAGTGAACACAAAATTGTAAGGAGAGTCACGGCAAGGTGAAGAGAAGAGGATCTTCTCACCGGACCATGGTTGAAAACCAAGAGTCAATGGACAAATGATGACATAAAAAGATATAACTTGACAATGTGGCCAAGGACATTCTTTACAAAACCCTGGACAAAGCTATGTTCAACAAAGTCAAATCATGTAAAACGGCTAAAGAAATCAGGACAAGCTAACATTGATTTGTGAAGGCTCGAAAGCAAATCAAGGAAAATAAACTATCGGTTCTTTGTAAAATTTGAGAATTTCAAAATGATCGCAGGAGAGACCTTGGATCAACTGGATGCTCGGTTCACGTAAATTACCAATGAGCTATCTCGCACTTGGAAAAGAATATACACGAAGAAATGTGTATGAAGATTCTAAGAAGTCTCCCAACCGAGTGGGATATGAAAGTGATGGCCATGAGACACTCCATGGACCTATCAAAGACATCCAACCATGAGCTATTCTCGGATCTCAAAGCCTACGAATTTGAGCCGAGAAGAAAAGACCAAGAGGAGACAACAGGCCCAAAACAATTTGCTCTAATTGTTAAGGATGGAAAGAGAGCCGAGGTCAAAGAAGTCATTGACCAAGAGGAAATAGCCCGATGGTTAAAAGGTTTAACAAGTTCTTCAATAAGAACTACAAGAGAGGCAAGGGCAAATCCTCCGAAGACACTCACTCCTCCAAGTCAAGGGAAGATAGGCCAACCAAGAGAACAGAGCATCAAAAAGTCAATATCAAAGGGGGTCGACAATCCAAGAATGGAAAGAGCTAATCAAAAGATTGAAAATCTATCTTTGAACCGCAGACAACCATGTCACTATGCCATTGATTGCCCATATCCTCAGTAGTCAACAAATACATGAATGAAGAAGAAAGAAAGGTCTTTAGAGAAAGAAGACAAGAAAAGAAAAAGGCAATGTTGGTCGCAGAGATCACGAGACAACCAAGTCAAGAGACACAACGGTGATTCATAGAGTAGTGAAGCCGACTACTCAAGTGACTCTGAAGAAGAAGCCTTGATCCGTTTGATGGCCAAGGAACAAGACCAACCTGATCAAGAAGATGAGGTACACTCTAACTCATCACACTCGATTCTAGTGATAGTGACACACACACTTCATCACCCACTCGATCGTTATGATTCATTAGGCAAAATGATGAAAGATTTTGAACACATTAAATCCTCACACACACTACTAAATGAGGAAAACAACCTACTAAGAGCTTAAAACTCACAAACGGTGACTAAGGAGCCGAGTACTCTAAGTCAAATAGTCGATGAGAGTGAAAGTCTAAAGACCGAAAATGCTAAGCTAATAGCGAGAAATAGCCGCTATAGAAAAGAGGAAAATGACCTCAAAATGTGATTGCCTTATTCACTAAGGCATCTAAATCATTGGATGATCTTATTATGAGTCAAAGAGAATGTGGAGACAAGACAAAGCTTAGGATTTAATTCCTCTCGGCCGTGTGTCAAGCTCCAAAAGTAATTATGGAAAAAGGATCTTCAAGCAATGAAGTATCTCAAAAATCCAAAACTCCGGATGGTGCACACACATTTATTCCAAAGCACAATTACAAGCAAACCGGCCTTGGTTATAAAGGAAAAGGAAAATGTGACCGATTGAGTGTCTTTGAGAGGATAATTGAGAAGAAATCCATCCGAGCTCCTCAACAAACTCCAAACAGGAAATACTCTGTAAAGAAGAAACAGAGCTACCAAAAACCCCAGAAGTTCTATAAAAGAAACACATATGATGGGAATGGTAGAAAATACCCAAGCCAAGCTGATTGGAATAATGTGAACTATCAGCAAAGACCTATGGAATATAGGCCCAAATGGCAAAGGCCTAGAACTCAGCAAAGGCCATTCCAAAGGTATAAGAGCTTTCATCAGCACACATATGCACCTAGGCACTACACTCAGAGACATCACAACTACCCAAAGAAGGCAATTGTTAAAACACATACATAGGCATACAGACAAAAGAGACAGTTGTATGAACCTAGAACCCCCAAGCAATTTGCCAAAATTAATTATGATTATGGAACTAATAGATGGCAACCTCTTAGAGTCAAATCATTTGGCTATAGGTTGGTTGGATCATCGTACAACACTAACCCCTCAGGACCCAGACAAGTATGGGTACCTAATACTTAATTTCCTTGATTGTAGGTTCAAGGAACAACTGAGTGCCAAGGAACCTGGTACATGGATAGTGGCTGTTCTAGACACATGGCAGGAAATAAGAAATATATGTCAAAATTCAAGGAAGTCAGAGGTGCAAAAGTCATATTTGGAGGAAATGAAGCTCCAGGAGAAATAAGAGGCATTGGATCCATCAAGAAAAATGGATTAGAAATCACAGATGTTGCATATGTTGAAGGACTCAACTTCAACTTGCTAAGCATCAGCCAACTCTGTGACAAAGGTTATGATGTTGGATTTAACATGGGTATATGCCAAATCAAGGATACTGAATCAAATGAAGTTGTGTTGCAAGGATGCAGACAAAAGAACATGTATGTCGTGGATTGGTCAACTGCAACACCCAGCACCTGTCTATTAGCAAAGAGCACAAATGAATCAAGTTGGTTGTGGCACAAGAAGTCGAGTCACCTGAATTTCAAAACAATTAACAAGCTTGCGAGAAGCAATCTTGTGGAAGGACTTCCAGACTCAGTATACAAGAAGGAGAGTATATGTGACCCATGTCAGAAGGGAAAACAAATCAAATCATCATTCAAAGAAAAGACATGTCCATCTTCAACTAGAATATTGCATCTGCTACATATGCATTTATTTGGTCCAATTGAACCAAATAGCATAAGTGGAAAGAAATACACCTTGGTGGTAGTAGATGACTATTCAAGATATACATGGACAATATTCATGTGTAAAAAGAAAAGAAACTCTACGAAAATCGCCACAAATGATGAAGAGGATTCAAAATGAGAAAAGTCAAACCATTATCAAAATAAGATCTGACAGAGGAACTGAGTTTGTCAATGGTATAATAACTCAGTATTGTATAGAAAATGGTATTGGTCATGAATTGTCTGCAGCAAGGACTCCACAGCAGAATGGAGTTGCAGAAAGAAGGAATAGAACTCTCAAAGAAGCAGCAAAGACCATGTTAGCCGAAGCAGGGCTACCTAAAAGATTTTGGGTGAAGCAATAAACACAGCATGCTATACTCAAAATAGATGCATGATAAACAGACAGCTGACAAAGACTCCCTATGAGATTTGGAAAAGGAGAAAGCCAAGTGTTGCATATTTTAGAATATTTGGATGCAAATGCTTCATCCATAACAATGGCAAAGATAATTTAAAGGCTTTTGATGCTAAAGCTGATGAAGGTATTTTCTTGGGATACTCAGCTGAAAGCAAAGCCTACAGAGTACTCAACAAGAGGACTATGGTTACAGAGGAATCCATTCATGTGGTGTTTGATGAGCCAAATGTAAATGGAGAAGACATTGAAGAGTCACCGATAAGTTCAATCAATCAACCATGCGTAAGAGTCCATATGTCTTTGTCAAGCCGGAATTATAAACCCGTATGAAGATGAGATAGCCGAGTCTCAAAAACAAAATGGAAAATCTGCAAGTGATGACGAGAGAGCTGATCAAAGCAACATAGCCGCACGACGATCGAATCCAACTAACTTACTCCAACCTGATGTAAGATGGCCGAGAGACCATCCACCGTAATCGGTCATTGGAGATGTAAGAGAAGGTGTCAAAACAAGATCCGTAACTCAACAAGAAGCAATGTTCACCTGCTTCATCTCACAAATAGAGCCTAAAGAAATAAAGTGTGGGAACTGGTTCAAAGACCTACCCATCAAAATGTTATTGGCACTAAATGGGTATTCAGAAACAAGATGAATGAGGAAGGTTCTGTGGGTAAGAAACAAAGCAAGATTGGTAGCCAAAGGATATTGCCAAGAAGAAGGAATAGATTTTGATGAAACTTTTGCTCCTGTGGCAAGATTGGAAGCCATAAGGATGTTTCTTGCCTATGCAGCTCACAAGAACTTTATTGTATATCAAATGGATGTAAAGAGTGCATTCCTTAATGGTTTATTGGAAGAAGAAGTATATGTTGAACAACCTCCAGGATTTGAGCAAAGATTCTTGGAGATAAGGTATACAAACTCAAGAAAGCTCTATATGGATTGAAACAGGCACCCGAGCATGGTATGACATATTATCACAATTCCTAACTGAGAATGGATTCACAAAAGGAAAAGTGGATAGAACACTCTTCAGAATTCAAGACAGGAAGAGCATACTGCTTGTTCAAATATATGTGGATGACATCATTTTTGGATCCACAAACAAAGAACTCGTGTGATAAATTTTCAAACCTCATGCAAAGCAAATTCGAAATGAGCATGATGGGAGAATCGACATTCTTCCTTGACTCCAAGTGAAACAACTGAAGGATGGAACCTTCATAAGTCGACAAAATACACCGAGATTTAATGAAGAAATTTGGTATGGAAAAGAAGTCTTCGTGAAAATACCAATGAATACATCACCAAAATGGATATGGATGCGATGGCAAGCCTCAGAGATCAAATAAGATACAGAGCACTTATTGGATCATTGCTTCTATCTCACAAAGAAGCAGTCGACATCACCTTTGTTGTAGGTGTATGTGCGGATTTCAATCGCTTCCAAAAGAAAGCCACATAATCTGCAGCCAAGACAATCTTGAGATATTTGAAAGGAAGCCAAGAAGTTGGCTTATGGTATCCAAAGGAAGGTGGATTCAAGATAATTGGTTACTCGGACTGACACTATGTTTGATGTAGAGTTGACATGAAGAGTACCTCGCACATGTCAAATGCTTGAAATAGGCTAATTTCCTGGTTTAGCAAGAAGCAAAATTCAATAGCTACCTCCACAAAATAAAGTAGAATACATAGTCATGGCAAATGTGCCCAAGTCTTATGGATGAGACAAAGAATCGAGAGACTATGAAGTTGAAGAAAAGGAAATTCCAATCATGTGTGATAACACAAGTGCAATTGCAATCACTCAAAATCTCGTGTTGCACTCAAGAACCAAGCATATCGATGTCGATATCACTTCATAAGAGATCATGTTGAAAAGAAGGACATCACCTTGAATATATTTCAACCGATAAACAGGTTAGGTCGACATATTCACAAAACCATTAAGTGAGTCAAGATTTGATGAACTCAAGCATGAGTTAGATTAATTGAGTGAGTTGACACTCGAAGACTCAAAGAAAAGAAATGAAACACGAAAAGGAAAAGAGTCAACTCGCAAATCGCCTAAGTGAATTAGCCGTATCGGAAAGACAAATTTGTCATAATTAGCCGACAAATGAGTATTTACATGCGAGGAAAGAAGAGTTAAATCACCGAGGGGCAAGCCGAGTCATTTATGAGCAAAGTGACAAAAACGCAAATGTTTTTACTAAGCGGGAATGTTTTTAAGAATGACGCGGCAAAGATAATTATGACGTGTACAGGCAAAAGCCGCACACCAAGCTTATGATTGGATACAAATGTCACCGCATTAAATACGAGACATTAAATGCAAATCGGGCGTGCAAGATCTAAGCCGTTGATTTTGATCACATTTCAAAACTACCCACACGCCCTTTCATGAACCATACTTAAACCATTTTCGTCCGTTTCTCTCACACTTTACCAAAAACTGTTCATCTCTCTCTCGAAAGCAAAAGCAAAATTTTCTCTCAAAATCCTTTCAATCCTCAGATCGTTTTCTAAAAGTTTCGTTCGGTAAAATATTGAGAAATGGCACCCACTCATGATTTTGTCAAGCTAGGAAAGCAAATCCACACCGGGTCTACTGTGGATTTCGATGGTATGGTGAAACAGGGTCCGACGACACCCTAGTGAAGAAGATTGCCGAGAAATTGGAAATGTCCTGGGCTAAAACCGTTTCGACGTTGGAGTTTCCGATGACCTATGTGGAAGAGGTTGCACGCTTCTACGTGAACGCCGAGGTTCACGATGAGGGCATCAAGTCCTCTGTTCATGGAAAGGAGTTCATCATTACTGCCAAGGATTTGGCAGAACACTGCTTGTTACCGGCGGAAGGAATGTTGGAAATCAATGAAGCTGATGTTGACCTAACTACTGCTTGGAAGGAAGTAGCCAAGTCCGACTATGCTTTGAAAAGTAGTCTACACACTAATAAGAGGCTACCAAGGAGGACTACCACAAATTGTGGACATCGTTGCCAAATGCATAGATATCAAATTTGGCAGCTTTGACCACCGTCTAAAGCAAAGTTGATCGTAATAGCCGCGATCATTGAAGAACAAAAAGTGAACTGGCTGAGTTTGTCTCACAACTCGCCCGAACGTTGGGAACAAATCCTTCAAGGAGGATGGAACGTTTGGAGGTTCCTCAGATACGGCCTCGTGATTGGCCGGCCGATGGAAGTAAAAGGAGTCCTCTTTGACATGGAAAGGCATTCCATGTAAACAAGAGGATGTTCGAATCAAACCTCTCCCTGGCGCACGTAAGAGAGCCCACGCTAAGAGAGTCGATACGAGTGAGGGGGAATCACCGACCACTCAAGATACAATTGTTTCCTCTCCTCCAAAGAAAAAGGTCGCTCCCGCAAAGCTAAGAAGATCACTCTCCGCAAAGAAAGAAAAAGAAATCGCTCCCGCCCTACAGCCGAGTCACCGCCCCCGCAGCCGTGTCTCCCCCTGCCTCGCAGCCCGCAGTGGAGAAGGAACCATTAATCCCTTCTCCGGTGATCAAGAAGAAGAGGATCGCCACAACAAGGAAGGCAACTACCTCTAAGACATCTGCGAAGGCATTCACCTTCAATGAACCAGAGAGGAAGTGGAGCCGGATATCCCTTTGGTAAAAACAAAGAGAAAAAGAAGACTTTCCAAGCTCTCCAAGCTTGAAAAGACAGCTGAGTCTGTCACTCAGCTGGAAAAGATACTAGAGACTACTGGAGAAGTAGAGTCTCCAGAAGTGATTGATGAAATGGCCAAGTCTGCTGAGGCCAATCAGCAGAGGCAACTTGAAGACCCAGCTGTAGACAGAACAACTGAGGAACAAGGAATGGCTGAGACAATCGAATCACCAAGGACAGTGGTTGTTTCTCCACCCGTAACAGAGGCTACAAAGGATGTTGAGCAAAAAGTCTCGCTACCCTTAATCCCCGGAAATGAAGGCGCAAAGAAGAGAATGAAGAAGGCGATATAATCATGTACTCTCCATTGTATCCAGACATCCAAAATCGTCTGAGATTGGAGAAAATGGAAGCCGAGCCTATCCAGTACGCTTTGAAAATCCGAGTTCATTCTTGAGGAAGGAAGAAGAACTCTTCGTGTTTCTTGAGGTGGACACAAAGATCTTTGCAAGCCCTTGATGAGGATAATTGCATCAATATACTCGCAGATTCGAAAAAAGAGAATTAACGGGCTAAAGCAAAGAGACGCAGAGCACGTGAGAAGGCCAAAGATCTCCGCCCTCTCACCGGCACCACCGATCATACACACCTCACCTCGATGTCCTATCGTAGTGATGAGGATCTGGACCTGTTCTTTGCCGCCACGAAGAGTTGCAAATGCAGCAAAGCAATGCAAGAGTCCGAGAATCCTACATGAGAAAAGAATGATGGAGGGACCAGGAGAGTCCTCCAAATCACAAATGAGATAGACCCAATGGGAGTGGTGCGACATATTGCCAATGTCGTTCTTTGCCACCACTTCCCCAACTCATTCGTAGGAAGGTATTAAGGAATGGCGATGAAACGGGAGTGTGGGGACCCCGGGTCAAGCCAACCCCTAATGAAGGTGTCTTACCACCTTCCCCAACGGTGAATACTCGGTGGGAACAACCGAGAGTCCGGAGACGAGTGACCCCATTCCAAGTCACTCACCGGTATGCCACCGGGGGGAAACTCCTCCACCGCAGCAAGGTCGGAGGGGCCGCCGCACACGAGTCCATAATGAATCTAGGAGGCGAAGTGGAGAAGGATCAATCACGAATACACAACAAGTTGTCACGATGAGGCTCGGGCGGTTGTGACTATCTCAAAGTGCCAATCGTCTGCATAGTTAATGACGCTGGCGATGCGATCGAGGCACGAGGAAGGAACGGCTCTGGGAGTTAACACTGGGGCGATGAAAGTGCAATCCATGGAGTTGAAACTCCAATGGATGCCACCTCGAAGACCCCAAGACAATGACATCGTTGAAAGGGATGACCAAGGCCTCGGCTTGCAGCTTGAGACCGCAGGAGGTAATGAAGGCCAACGGGAGGTTGAGACTTCCCGGGGTAGAGAAATCAAGCATAGAACATCCCTCCCCGCTATCATTGATCCATCGAAAAGGAGATAAGTGCTCTTCACGATTCCCAGGATAATCCTCGATGTAACCTTTCTGGATCGGATGAAGACAATGAAGCCGAGTCATCCCCTGTGACTGATCCCAAAGACTTCGCTGAGGATGTTCAAACCACGAGTAAGTCTGACCTCAAGACTACTCGCCAAACATTCACCTTCTGATAAGGCCGAGGACCAGTCAACTCATTTGGAAAAACCAGCTGAGACCGACGAGACAGCTGAGGCTCAGCAAGCTGGGTCGAGTTCACAACAGACATCAAGTGAAACAGTCCACCGCCGGGCTCCCCAAGCTGCAGCAGGTCCGACTCCACAAGGAACTTCACGAGCACCGCTTATAATTGAACAAATTCCAGTTGCAAGTGATGATCCTTTCGTAGAATCATTTCCCTTCTCTCTGGAGGTACCTGACCCCCCTGAAGAGTCAGCTAGAGATCGCGAGCGCTTCCACAGACCTGATCCTATCATTCCATCAGACACCATTGTCCCAGCTAACTATGACTTTGACTCTGCTTGGCCGTCCGCTGAAACAGAGGAAACAACTGAAGTTCGGGAGGTGTTCAAAGCCCTATTTGCTGAGATTGAACAGATGGAGAGGCACCAGGCCTCGCTGGACATGAGGTTGGACAACAGGGACGCCAACCTCACTGCTGATTTGAGAGGCATCATAGTCGGTTCCGGAGTGGTGGCAACATCGAAGAAACAATGCGTGTGGAACAAGCTCGATATTTCAGAACATTGTTCAACAAGTTGTTGGTCTGGCGAGCTGAGAATGCTGATGCAAAGACAAAATTGCAAGAGCACATTGAACAAATGCATGAATCTCATACTATAGAGATAAAACTGCTGCGTGAACATAATAAAAACGAGCTCCTGCGTGTGGAAGAGAATATGGATCGAAAATTCAGTCTCCTCATGGCCGAGATGAAGTTGGTAGCAAAATGAATCCAACGCCACTCGCTACCGAGTTTCGTGCGGCTTACTCTCGTAGTAGATTCGACGAACTCAACTATCGCCAGACTCGACTTCTTGCTTGCTAGCTTGTTTCAGGGTTCCTCTCTTTGATAATGCCAAAAAGGGGAAGAGGAATACCTAAAGGCGCCAAGAGATCCGCTAAGAAGGAGGAAGCAACATGTGAAGGGAAAGACAAAATGAGGCGTAATAAGAGAGAAGAAAGGGAAGTCTTGTTGAGGGGGAAGGCTCGAAAGATGTGACCTTGATGATTACAAAAACCCCCAACAAGGTCTTGTCACAAATGATATTATCAAAGAAACTCCCATCGACTCTGCCACTCCAACACTGATGTACCAATGGTCAAAAGAGAAAGACAATTGAAGTAGGGATGGAGGAAGTGGAAGGAAGAATGAATGCTCGAGTTATGGATATTCGAAACAACATGGAGGCATTCCAATAGTCGAGACACCTATACCATTTCGGATGCCGGGCCGAGCCAAGATCTGTTGATGAATATAAGACGCCGCATCTCGAACGTTACTTCGCAAACATGTCCATGGCTCAAGCCTGGGATTTGTACTTGGGAAAAAGGTCTCACACTATGTGAAGAAGCGGACAGCAAAGAAACCACCGGCGATCGCTCTGCTGGTCACTCTGCTAGTCACTCGGCTCGAGAAAAGAAGGCCCCAAGATAATACACGCCCGAGGCAGAGGAAGAAACAAGTGGTGGTGGAGAAGAGGTTTCGGACCTAGAACTCGCCCAAAAACATTGAGTACATAGATCCAGGCAAGAAAGGAGGGATCTATTGGGCTGGGATTTGACGAAGTAGCCAATCTGAAGTGGCTAAGAACAATGCTTTGAGTATGTGAAGAGAATTGAAGAAGAAAATAAAAAAGACAAACTCAGCTATGGGAGGAAAGACAAGAAAGACTAAGAAGAGATGAAGTTGCCTTAAGGCGTATGAGAAAAAGAAAGCGGTGAAGATGAGAAGAAAAGGAAAAGGTCGAAGATGACAGAGTCAAGAAGATAAAAGAAGGAGGCAATGAAGGAGATGAAGTGTTGATGTCCACCCCTTCATGTATTTTACTATGTAAATACACTTTATGTAAGTCTTCTGTACGTTGAATAAAATTATGCAATTTCTGTACGTAAGTAGATATAAAATAGCATGGTTAGTCTAAGTCCCGTTTAAGCTCTGATACATTGTTTTTTGGACTTAAGCTCTGATACACTCTGTAAACAGCTATGTAAAGAACAAGGATGTTATGATCAATAAAAGATCGATTCTAAACATACATTCTGTTGTTCTATATTTGTCTGTATTTATCTTTGCTGTTAAATAATTGTATGGATGTTTTAAGTTTTGGCATCATCAAAAAGGGGAAAATTGTTGGGAAATTATTTTGTAGATTTTGATGAATGCCATGTAAAACTTAGAATAGGATGTTGGCACCCAATTTTTCTTGTAAACTGCATTGTAATAGATAGGGCTGATCGAGCTGAGTTAAGTCGGTATGCCTAAGCATGCAAGAAGACAACCGGAGACTGTAAGGAAAACTCACGCGAGGCAAAATTTGAGTATGGCAAAGAAGAGAAGACGGAACTCGATCAAGATGCAAATGAGTAAAGTATCGGTCAAGTCAACTCAAGATAGCCAAGTCTCAAGTTGAAGTGACAAGAGAGTCATCCAATGATTGGAAGCGACTCTAAGTCACCTGGGAAGGCAAGGAAATGCAAAATAAGTCGAGATAATCGAAAGAGATCCGTTGCCGTAAAATCAAGAGAATTACTTAAACAAGTAATACCTCCATACTACCTTTCTTGAAGTGCTCGATTCGGAGCGTGCAAAAGGAATAAACCAATGGGAAGCTCGCACCATGTCGAACTCGAAAGTTGAAGAATCGTTCATACGAGGAAACGTAAATTCAAGGATCTGCAACAAGACAAGCCAACGACAAAGTGTCTTTTTGAAAATAAGCCTATCTCTTCAACGGGCAAATTTTCAAAAGAACACTATAAAAGGCTGAGGAGTTTATTTGAGAAAAGGTTACCTTGACAACCTGAACCACGAACATTCAAGCAAATATTTGAACTATAACCTAAAACATTCTCAAGTCATTCAAGATCAATCCTCAAGCCTACACTACGAAGAAAATCAATCCAACACTCACCTGTGAAGGAAAGATAACTTCAATCAGTTGAAGAGGAAAGTTTTTAGAGGGCTTCGTGATCAAATCCAAGAAGCTTGAGCAAGTTGGTCAGTAGTAGCAAAGCGCAAAATGCCCGTGAAGAAGAAGTTCGAGTCGTCGCGAGAAACCAAATTGAGTGACCAAGGCATCTCCAGATCGAGTCCCAAAGGATCAAGTCACTTTGTTGATCAAGACTTGTATCTGGATGGTTAACCACTCTGTATACTGATCAATACTTAGTGGATTCCTCCAGGAGTTGGAGAAGAAAGGAGTAGAAGAATTACCCCATCTTCAAACCTCTATAAAATCCTATTGTGTTATTTACATTGCAGCACTTTAAATTCTGCATCTTATTGTTATATCTGCTGATAAATTTGCTATCCAATTGATAATCAACCGTGTGCTAAAACCAAGTATTAAAACAAACTTAACCAAATTCAAGGGTGTTAAGTCTTCCACTGAAAACTAATCACAGTCGAGTTAAGTCTTTAGTCAAAACAGCTGAGTTATTCTATCAACAGCTCAGTCGAGTCTGTTGAGTGACTAACTCTGCTGATTAACTAACTTAGTTGTCCATCAAGGACTTAGCTGTAAAGTATTAACTCTGAATATTTAAAAGGACTAAATTGAAAAGTTGGTAAGGTTTATTCAACCCCCCCTTCTAAACCTTAAACTCACACCCCTTGGGACCTACAGGAAAGAGGAATGCGTAATAAGTACTTACAGAGATTATTTTTATGACAAGAGAATGGTCGAAACTTCTTGTGGAGTTTCTGGCCCATAGTAGTGTTTAATTCTTTGTCCATTTATGATGAAAGTTCGACCATTTGTTGCTAATAATTCAACGGTTCCTCCTGGTGATAGCACTTTTTTTTATTACGAATGGACCAGTCCACTTTGATTTAAGCTTACCTGGGAATAATCGCAATCTTGAGTTGTAAAGCAGTACTACTTGCCCGGTTAGGAATTCTCGTCTTAGCAGCTTTTTGTCATGCCATCTTTTTGTGCGATCTTTGTAAATTTGGGCATTTTTGTATGCATCTTGATGGAATTCCTCTAGTTAGTTTTCTTTTTTCGCCTACTGCGGTCATGTCGAAGTTAAGCTTTTTCACTGTCCAAAATGCTTTATGTTCTAATTCCACCGAAAGATGGCATGATTTCTCAAAAACTAATCGATACGGAGACATATCCAGATGTGTTTGGTTTGCCGTTCGATAAGCCCATAAAGCGTCATCAAACTTTAAAGCCCAATCTTTTCGATTTATGCTAACCCTTTTTTCTAAGATCTGCTTGATTTCCCTATTGGATACCTCGCTAACCCATTTGACTGTGGATGGTAAGTGGTGGCCACTCGATGTTTCACTCCATATTTTGCCATCAATTTGTTGAACAGTTTGTTGCAGAAGTGAGATCCTCCATCACTAATAAGTGCCCGTGGGGTACCAAACCTTGTGAATATGTTCTTTCGTAGAAACTTTAGCACAACCCTGGCATCATTTGTTTTAGTAGGGATTGTTTATACCCATTTGGATACATAGTCTACCGCAAGGAGGATGTACATGTACCCATTTGAGATTGGAAATGGTCCCATGAAGTCTATACCCCAAACATCAAACAGTTCCACTTCCATGATGTTAGTTAATGGCATCTCGTGTCGCCTTGAGATGTTTCCCATACGTTGACACCTATCGCACTGTAAAACAAACTTATAGCAATCTTTGAAAATAGAAGACCAAAAGAAACCAGAATGTAATACCTTAGCCGGCGTGCGTGTTGGCCCGAAGTGGCCCCCACATGGTGATGAATGGCATTGCTCCAGAATGCTTGCCCATTCTTCTTGAGGTACACATCTCCTAATAATTGAATTTGCACATCTTTTAAACAAAATAGGTTCGTCCCACGAAAAATATCTCACCTCATGAAGAAATTTCTTCTTAGCATGATATGTGATATCTGGTGGTAGAACCCCGCTTACTAAATAATTGACAATATCAGCATACCAGGGGATGGTTTTTTCGGCCATCAGGATTAATTCGTCCAGAAATATTTCTTTGATTGTTGTGCCTGTCTTCGTGAGTTGTTTGTTCCAGTCGTGAGAGGTGATCAGTACCACGTTCGCACACCCTTTTCTATCCCGAATTTCGATATCAAACTCTTGTAGTGAGAGTATCCATCGAATAAGCCTCGGTTTTGCATCTTTCTCTGCGAATAGGTATTTGACTGCAACATAGTATGTATGGACTATTGTCTTTGTCCCGATCAAGTAGGCTCAAAATTTGTCAAATGCAAACACCACTCTAGCACTTCTTTTTCAGTTGTGGTGTAATTTTGTTGTGTCGGATCCGAAGTTCGACTTGCGTAGTAAATAACACGAAATAGCTTTTCGCTTTTTTGTCCCAGTGTGGCACCTACTGCATAGTCGCTCGCGTCGCACATTAACTCGAAGGGTTGACTCCAATCTGATGTGATCAAAATTGGTGCAGTCACCAGAGCCTTCTTTGGTGTTTCAAATTCCTGTACACAATTAGGGGTGAAAGCAAAAGGTACATCTTTTTCAAGTAAGTGGGAAAGGGGTTTGGTTATTTTAAAAAATCTCGGATAAAGCGTCTATAAAAACCCGCATCTCCTAAAAAACTCCTTATTGCTTTCTCATTCCTTGGAGGTGGAAGCTTCTCAATTGCCACCATCTTTGCTCGGTCGACTTCCAAACCTGCGGAAGAAACACGATGACCGAGTACAATGCCATCTCTTACCATAAACTGGCATTTTTCCCAATTTAATACTAAGTTTGTCTCCTCGCATCTCTGCAAAACAAGGGTTAGATTATGCAAGCAATGATCAAACGAACTACCAAAACTGAGAAATCATCCATAAAAACTTCCATGATGTTTTCAATCATCCCATGGAATATCGCCATCATACATCTTTGAAATGTTGCAGGTGCATTACATAGCCCAAATAGTAGCCTACGAAATACGAACACAACATAAGAGCATGTAAATGTTGTCTTTTCTTGGTCCTCTAGAGCAATCACAATCTGATTATACCCTGAGTACCCATCTAGGGAATAGTAGTATTCATAACCTGCACGGCGGTCTAACATTTGATCCATAAAAGGGAGGGGAAAGTGATCTTTTCAAGTTGCAGCATTTAATTTACGATAATCAATGCAAATGCGCCACCTTGTGACAACTCTAGTAGCTAAAATTTCATTGTTTTCACTTTTTACTATTATCATTCCTCCCTTTTTTGGGACGACTTGTACTGGACTTACCCAATTGCTGTCAGATATAGCAAAAATTATACCATTATCTAGCCATTTAAGTACTTCTTTCTTAACGACCTCTTGCATAATTGGGTTAAGCCTATGTTGATGTTGCACAAAAAGTTTACAATCATCTTCCATTCTTATATTATGCATGCAAATCGAAGGGCTTATACCTTTTAAATCAGAAATTGACCATCCAATCGCAGTTTTATGTTCCCTTAAGACATTCAGTAGTTTTTCTAATTATTTTCCAGTAAGGGAAGAGGAGACTATTACCGGATAGGTCTCGTTGTCGCCTAGGAATGCATATTTGAGATGGTCCAGGAGAGGTTTAAGTTCTGGAGACCCTGGGAATTCATTTGTCGGATTTTCAGCTGAAAAGATGTGTCGCACAGTCGGGTTGTGTGATACCACATGACCGTGTGGACTTGGGCTGTCGAAATCTTGTCGCATGGTCTGGCCGTGTATGGTCACATGACCGTGTGACTGAGGGTTTCCAATTCCAGCGTACCGCACGGCTTGACCGTGTATATCCACACGGCCGTGTGCATCTGGAGGCATGCATCGCACATTCTGGCCGTGTGTCTTCACATGGTCGTGTGGAATTATTAGATCGCCATTTTCTTGAATTTTCCCGTCTGCTGAATCTAAGGCAAACACAAAATCGATAACATCATTGTTAGTAATATCCAAACACATACCTTGGGATTCCATTGAGGGAGTTAAGCACCATTCCAATACATATTTCATCACAACCTGTTCAAACTCAGCTTCCATGCATGGGGTTAGCACATCAATCATGTTGCAATGTTTGATGTTTTCATGAAATTGCATAACCTTGTAAATTGAAAATAATGCGTGTTCATCATTTACTCGCAATATTAATTCACCGTTTTGCACATTGATAAGTGCTCTACCTGTGGCCAAGAATGGTCTTCCCAGAATTAATGGAACCTCTCAGTCCTCTTCCATCTCTAACACAACAAAGTCTGCTGGGAAGATGAACTTGTCTACCTTGACCAACACGTCTTCATTCACTCCTTTTGGATATGTTAGCGAGCGATCTGCTAATTGTAGGGTGATTGTTGTAGGCTTTACTTCACCGAGTCCCAATTTTCGAAATATAGCTAACGACATTAAGTTAATGCTTGCACCTAGGTCGCATAGTGCTTTATCAAAGGTTGTTCCCCCAATTACGCATGGGATCTTGAAACTTCCGGGATCCTTGCATTATTAGGTAACTTCCTTTGAATAATTGCACTACACTCCTCCGTTAGTTTAACTGTTTCATATTATGAAAATTTTCTTTTCTTTGCCATGGTATCTTTAAGAAATTTCGCATAGTTTGGCATTTGTTCAAGTGCATCCGCAAAAGGTATATTAACTTGAATTTTCTTAAAGATTTCCAAAAATTTGAGAAATTGATCATCTAATTTATTTTTCTGAAACCTTTGTGGGAAAGGGATAGGTACCTCAGTCCTTGCAATGGTTGGAACAGATTTTACTTTTTCTGTTTCCATGAGGGGTGGCGCCACTTCCTCTTCCGTGTCCTGCTCCTCGATTGCTTCTTTTTCTTGATCAATTGGTATCTTTGGACCTTCATAACTTGTTCCACTCCTCGGACGAATGGTTTGGCACTGTTCTCCCAAGTCTGTCTTTTTGGCTTTTGGGAGTTTGCCTTTTTGGTGTTGGCCATGTATTGATGTAGCTATCTGCCCCACCTGTTTTTCCAATGATGTCAATCTATCATTCATGTTAGTATTTAATTGAGTTACCTGATCCTCAATTTTGTCTATCTTGGCTTCGTCTTGATTTAATCGTGCTCGAGTTTCTCTGATGAATGAAGCTAGCATTTCTTCTAAGGATGGTTTCGATTCCTTTGGTAACCCAGGATTGTAGTGAGGTTGTGTTTGATTATTTTTGTAGTAGTTGTACCCTTGCTGCCCTACAAAATTTGCTTCTTCTACAACCACTGCTACCTCCCTTGAATTTACTTGCTCCATCGCATTTAGTTTCATACTTAGCATGGATATTTGTTCTGTGAGTATTGTGATTCTATCCTCATCCTGAATTTCTGTGACATGTCTATTTTTGGATGGCCATTGGTAACTGTTGTTCGCCATCAACTCTAGTAACTCTAGTGCCTCCTCCGGATATTTCCCTAGTAGTGCACCTCCAAATGCAACGCATCTATAATTGTTCTTGTGTTACCACTAAAACCATTATAGAAGTACTGAACCTGTTGGTAGTCGGGATATCCGTGTTGAGGGCACTTCCTTAACAATTGCCAGAATCTATCCCATGCTTCATATAGCGGCTCAGCATTTAATTGCCTAAACTGGGCGATTTCAAATTTCAACTGCATCATCTTACTGAGGGGAAAGTATTTGGCTAGAAACCGCTGACTTAGTTTTGCCTAATTTGCGGCTGGTGGTGTTAAAGAACATAACCATCCCTTAGCCTTATCGCGTAGAGAGAATGCGAAAAGGCGGCATTGATTGATATCCTCAAAAACACCATTCATCTTACAATATCACAAATTTCTAGAAAGTGCGCTAGATGCGCGTTTGGATCCTCAACGACTCTACCCCCAAACTGGTTTTGTGACACCATCTGGATCAATGCCGGTTTTAGTTCAAAATTATTTGCATTGATCGGCAGACGGGCCACACCCCCATATATTTGGCTTACCTCGGGCTGAAAGTAGTCCCTAACTACCCTTCTCGCGGGCCTTTCCACAATTCCGTCCTGGACGCCGGCCCCTGGTGGGCGCTCCTCATTATTTATGTCTTCCACTTCTTTTGGATTAGTCCCATCCGCTATTGCTTTGGCTCTTTTCCTTAGTTGCTTGGTTGTCTTTTCAATTTCCAAATCAATGGGAATTGGTTGAGTTGCTTTGGAACGCGTGATCATGCACTATCTGCACTAAACAAAAACAATGTTAAAATCAAACCAAAAAGAAAAAATATTTACAAAAAATGCTTCAATTAAGATTGAACTAATTATTATTATATCTAAGTAGAATCTAATCAATCCCCGGCAACAACGCCAAAAACTTGTTTGCAAAAAATTGTTTTGGTTCATACAATTGCAAGTGTACAGTGTAGTTTATAAGATAATGGCAAGCAAGATCGTATTCCTCAAGGATTGAATCTCGAAATACTTAGGCTATAATAACATCGTATTCCAATTTTATTGAAGCGACCGAAAATCAAGTATTTTATCTAACTAAAAAAATCAAAAATTAAGAAAGAAAATAAAAAAATTTTGAACCCCACAAGTATTTTCAACATCTTTAGGAGCAACCTTAGGCACATAATCTCAACATGTTTCTTCAATATTAAATGCGAATAAAGTTTTAAAAACCAATTCATGCAATTTTATGGGTTCAAATTCCTAATATCATTTACTCCCCCTCCCGAGTGGTGCGTAAACAATTGATTAATAACAATTGTAGTCCTCCCGGATTGTTACAATTCTTATTAATTCCAAAAAGATTTGTGAATCGAATGACTCCCCACAAACACGCCTGTCACACATGTTTCATGTCTGAATTCGATTTCCGTCTTTGTTAGAACTCGTCTTCCGAATGTTGTAATAACAAATATGACATGCTAATTATTGGCCAAATAAAAAGCAATTAAATAATAAGTACTCAAATTCATAAAATAGAAGACATGAATTACTTAAGAAAACAAATAATCATATTAAATACAAATCCACAGTTTCGATTATGCCCCTAAGATCCAAAAAATATGTCAAACATTGATTACAAACTCATAGACAAATCCGAATCAATATTTTGACATCATATAAGCACAGACAAGAGTTCTTAGACATAGAAAGAAAACCCCTTCTTGTCAGGATGGATTCTCCCTCCAAGCCCTCGAAGATCTTGTGCTCCCTAGATGCGAAAGCCTTGTGGTGTTCTTCACAACCTAGCCTTTTGCTCTTAGAAGCTCTTCGATTCTTCGGTTCCTGTGTTATTTGATGTTTTTTTGCTGTATGAAGTTGTCGTTATCGTGCAAGACTTGGTCCCCTTTTATAGATGCTTGGAGAGATCACTTGTAGAGTTGGAACGGGAAAAGAACTCCAAAAACGCGCTGAAACAGACTCCCACACGATCTGGCCGTGTTTGTCCACACGGGTGTGTGGCCTTGGGCTTAGCCCTTCATCGCACGGGCAGGCTGGTAGCATGGGTAGGTGGTGGAATTGAAATCCTTGTCCACACGGCCCTGTGAGGTCACACGGTCCGATCGTGTGGACCTGCTCCGTCCTCTGATTTCTTCCTTTCTTCACACACTCGTGTCATTTTCACAACACAAGTCCACACGGTCATGTGAGACTACACGGTCCGACCGTGTGGACCTGCTTTTGTTCCCTTTTTTCGTCGTTTTGATCTTCTCTTTGCATTCGGCAATCTTATCCGGGCATCCCTACTGACATTTCTTCATTTTAAGCTCCATTTCCTGCAAGAATTACAAGAATACGCAGTATCATGCCCTTTAAAGGAAACCAAGTAAAAACATAGTAAATATGCGTGCAAATGCATCAATTATATATCATTTTAAGCCCCAAAATGCACATATATTTCACACACATCACACAACGTGCAATGGTGTTTATCCTATGTATATTTTAGGGTGACTACATGTTTTTACATTGTATATTTACTTATGTAATAGTGTATATTTAGTTATGTAATATTGTATATGTAGTTGTGTGATAAAGTATTTTTGGTATATAATAATATATTCTCAGTTGCATGGTAATGTATATTTAGTTGTATAATAATGTATGTTTAGTAATTGTGTTATATTGCCTATTTAGTTGTATAATAATGTATATTTTAGTTGTGTGATAATGATATTTGTTATGCAATAATGTATATCTAGTTACATGATAATGTATATTTAGTTTTGTGATAATGTATATTTAGCTATATGTGTATACTTAGTGTACATATGTATGCCTAATTAGTTAAGTAGCACTGTTTACTTAGTTGTGATTTATTGTATACTTAGTACATATATTATGCATATTGTATTTCTGTATAATAATTGATTCTATATTTTTTGCATGTTTGTGTATCCAAGTTTTATCAACTAAATGGCCAAAACTAAGAGAAAAAGGGTTGTGGATAGTAGGGTAGATGATGGGCGAGGGAGGAGGGCGAAGGATTCGTATCCGACGTTATCCACTAGGTCGAACCCCAGGGTGTTAGTAAACGAATTGAACGGACTTTCCCCTGCACAAAAGGACATGGTTGTGGATATGGGATTTGGAAGTTTGATATCACTCTCTATTGTATATGTAGTTACAGAATTTTGTATACTTAAGTACTATGCCATCTATTGTATATTTTGTTATTGAATTTTGTATAATTACGCAGAAGATTATGTATATTTAAACATTATGCCATGTATTGGTCCAGATATTGCATACGAAGCAAAAACTTTGTGTAGTTAAATCCATATAATGTATATTTAGTTTTCAGATGTTGCATATTTATACATAATATTATATATATTAAATATAATTTGCCTTTTTCGGTTGCCAATAATATTGTATATGTAGTTATAGAATTTTGTATAATTGCCTAGAAGATTATGTATATTTAGACATTATGCCATGTATTGATCCAGATGTTGCATCCGAAGCAAAAATGATGTATAGTTAAATCCATATAATGTAAAATTCGTTTGCAGATATTGCATATTTATACATAAGATTATGTATACCATACATAAATTGCCCTAGTGGTTTGCTGATATATATATTTAGCATCACATAATGTATATTTAGTTTGCTAATGTTATATATATTACACAAACATATAGTATCATATTATGCACAGTTAATATAAACATTTTGCAGATTTATGGAATAAAAAGTCAATTGTATTTCGAGATGTGGAATTGAAATCAATAACAAATACACATTGCTCTCTCTATTTCAAATAACACTTAGAGTTTTTGAAGCCCTCTCTGTTGCAAACCATGTATTGCATACGAATTTCATCGTTAGTGCTCCTTCTAATTTTGAAGCCACTGCACGTACCATAGTCCTTGTAAAATTGTATTCTAGCCTCCAATATATGGAAATGCATGTCGGCACGAGGAATGTTTTCTTGGTCCACTTCTGGAATCCAATATTTAGTTGATCCTAATGAGATTTCGAGCTTCTGCGCAACATAAACCGTGTAATTTGGAGCTTGCTCTGGTAAACACACAAAATTTACATACTACATATACAAATATGGAATACTATATATATAAAACATCAATGTATGGTGCAAAATCATATTTTCCACTATTTGTGTTATAAGAACACATTTTAAATGCACATTGTGTACATAATGACTACTCTAAGCATACAATACATGCATTGTAATTATGCAAAATTGTTGTAAACATGCCGAACATTAATATGTAGTATACATTAAATGTGATACATATTGTATATACTAAACACACAAATATGGAACACTATACACACAGAACGTTAATACATATTACATATATAATTTCTTATACAATTCCTCATTTTTTCCAATATTTTGTTCTAACTATACACAACAAGAACACTATACATGCAATATCCTTATTCTAAATTAGCATATTAGTAAAAAGTATTATTATTGTTATATGAGAATATGTTATACAGAATAATACTCTATATGTATAAAATGCGAATAGTAAACATACAAAATCGTTGTTATAAATGCACATCATTTTCCGCGTTTCTATGCTCGTAAAGTTTTTGATTGTTCAACATTATATGCGTTCGATCCACACATTTTTGCAGGAATTGATGTTAAATGATTACCTTCATTCGAATGGATTGTGGAGTGGGAATCCTGATTTTGTGACATCGCAATCTTGATTTTGTTGATGTATATGGCGATTTCTGTTTTTTCTGTTGTTTGATGATTTGCGATTCGATTTCTCGGTTCCAATTTTGATGTTTCTGCTGGTATGAATGTACAATTTCTTCTCTATTTTTGTAGGTTTCAATTTGATGTGGTTATGGCGTGAAGGGATGAATAAGATGGATGTTGATCAACGTGTGTTTAGCTAGTGAATCAAGAAAGATTTCATTCCCTTAATTGTAGGTGTCAGTTATTTTTGGCCTATTCCTGCAATTCCATTTTTACCCCTGGCCGGTTCCCCCCTATTTTTTAATGCAACAAAATCTTATTAAATTTTAGCATTCTATTTGTTTTGTTGGATGGTGTGGATGTGGTCTTATGTTCTTACCTATAGCTATGGTCTCACATGATCTTCTCCTTATATATATATTTTTTTCCAACTCACAAAATTGAGCCTTTTATTATGGTAGAATTTTGGCTCACGGCGTAAAACTCCACTTTTGTTTCGTGATGATTATTGCATGTGTTGTCGCTCATTATGAAATATATTTCTTAGCCAGTTAGCCTCTACACACAATCGTCATAAGATAATGAACAATTACATTAATGTTAAATATAAGATAGAAGTATATACAATCGTATTTAAAAGATACAAAATACTTCATCCTCTCAAACATATAGTCTATTATTTCTTTCTGGGATGTCCCAAATATATAATCCACTTTCTATACTCCTTCTGTCACATAAAGATAGGCAAGTAGAAGAATTCACACAGATTAACAAAACATAATAAATGTAATTGAGATTATAATTTTTTCCATATTCTTACTCTTTTGCCCTTGCATTAAATGGTAGTATATCATTCCAAGTGAATTAGATAGGAGTAATTTAGTATATTGTTGTATAATTAATACTCTCAATAAGGAAATAAGCCTATAATTTGGGACTGACGAAAAAGGAAAGGTGACCTGTCTTTTTGGGACAGAGGGAGTATTGAATAGTGTTTTTTCAATTCTTTTACTATTATAACCATATTTAATATGCGCTTGTAGTTTTCAATAATTTTCTTAATCTGTGTGAAAAGTCAAACTAGACTATATATATAGGACGAAGAGAGTATATTATAAATTTTGAAGTTATCATAATTCAAGTTAATGATCGACTAATTGACAACCTTGATTGAGCAAACATGATTGCAATCAAGTGCATGTGGAGGCTGGAGACCCAATTGTTAGTCCAAGTGGCTATGATAATCTAAAGGTGGGTGAATAGATTATGCCAATTTTCTGAATTTCGCCCTCTTTTTCGAATGTACGAAAGATAACAAGAATGTAAGTGCGGGAAAATAAACAACACACGTTGATTTATAGTAGTTCAACCCACCTAGGGCCTAACCTACTACCACCCTGGTATATCCGAAGTTGATTTCGAAAAAGAAAAAGAATTTTATTAATAGTTACCAAAACTATTACAACTTCACCTTTGAAGAGTACCACACTCTTCTTACACCTATGAAGAGTACCACACTCTTCAACACCTAAAAATCATCCAAGTGTGCTTTTACCACAAGAACACTAACAAGGTTATCTTGCATTGGATGATGGAAATAAATTCAAGATTACAACTCGATTATGAAGTATACAACTTTGAAGTGCAAGTGTAATCAAGAATAAAGTCTAGTACTCAAGATGTGCAAGTGAAAGACTTAGGCTAAAATACAACAAGATATGAAAGTGAAGAACAACAATTTTGCTAGTGATTGTATTGCTTACGTTGTCGTATTTTATTGCTTCAATCCTTCATCTATTTATAGGAGATGTCTTGGATTTGATTTTCAGACATAGGCTCATCCTTGGAGATTGAAATCTACAAAAAAAAATACAAATTAACTGAAGATTATAGCTGTTAGAAATCAATCCCTTAAAATCATGAAAAGTCGTCTGCTGCTCAACGGATAATTTGCTGATAAAACATTTGGTCAACCGATTGAACACAAATGAGAAAATTCGAAATACACACAAAAATTGCTCATGTCGATCGGTCGACCTAGGGTCCGACCGGTCGGCCCTACCTTGGACCAGTTGGACACTTCAATTTTTGTGTTACAGAGTGTTCTGTTTTGATTTCTCACTTTCAGATACCGGTCCATGTCTTGGTTGACCGGTCGACCTCAAGTGTTTTTTAATCCATCTCTTTTCTTTTTCAGAAATCAAACTTTCAGGCACGAGTTGCCCTCTAGGGCGAATGGTTGACCATGAAACAGAAGTGTTGTCCAATTTTTGTTAAAATTAAACTTCAAGAAATACTTCGAAAAACTAGTAAAAATATTTTAAATCAATTGGGAGTATTTGGAAAATATTTAGGGACATTGTTTTGGTGAAAAAATCAGTTAAATAAAATCATCAAAATTATGATATAAACATTTACAAACTCCCCATTTTTGATGATTACAAACCAAAATAATTTTAAGAGGTTTATTTTGAAAACAAAACATGTTTTTTTTTTGGTCTAAAACAACTATCCATTTTGAGCGACACTTTTCATGCATAAGAATCATAAGGATGGGAGTAAAGATTTTCAAAATATTTTGTAAAAGCTCCCCCTATCAATATGCACAACAAGAGTAATTATAGAAGCAAGCATTTAAAAGCTAAATGCCCAGCTTTTATACTTTGAGCTTAGATATCAAGAGCTTAGAAGCTCCCCCTGTCAAAAAAAAATTCATTAGTCATCCATCCATTGGATTAAGTTATATCCTCAGTTTTTGGCTTTTTTATCTATAGCATATTGCTTTGTTCGCGAGCTTTTTCTAGCTTCTTTGAGCATATGAGCTTATTTTATGTTTCTCCCCTTTGGAATCATCAAAATGAATGTTAGCATGATAAAAACATCATATAATCATATCAAAGTGCGCAAGGTAAACCGAATTGTCGAGCTTTTGAACATAAAGCTTAAAATTCCAAATAGGGAAAGTTTGATAAGAAGAATTGTAAAAGCTCATTTGAGTGACAAAATATGATCTCTATAAACTTATAAGACTTTTGAAATTAAGGGAATCATGTATGGAATGAAATTTTCATTGAAACATTTTGTCGAACACTTGACGTGCGGAGAATAAAAACGAAGATATATAACACTTGTAAATGTAATCAAGCCCAAGAATTCATCACCAAATGCAATTCTATAAATATTATCCATCAATAATCAACATGCCCAACACAATTATACAACAATTTCATCAAAATACTAAAACGTAATCATTTTCTCAAGGGTTCAACCCAACTGAGATTAAAAAGGAATTAAACTTACCAATCAATCGGTGAAGTCGGGAAATAATGATGATATACCAACAATATAAGTTCCAAATTATAGAATTTACACGAAAGAATTTATTTTGGGTGAATTGTGTGTGAAATTTGCAAAGGGGTGCGAAAATGAGTGAAAACCTGTTTGAAATGACAAAGTTCGGGATATAAACTGATATAACCCAAAAATGCCGTAGCTTGACCAGTTGAGGGGCTATTCGACCGGTACAGGTGATGGTCGACCGGTCGACCCCCTCTCATCCAGTCCCTGGAGCTCTCTGTTTTTGTTATGTTCGAATTTTGAGTTAAAAATCCGATTTTTCACTCCTAAGTTTTAAAAATGCACAAAATGCAAGCATAGACCTTATTCGATATGCATTATGCCTAAACGAGCTCGAATTGAAGCAAAAGACTCAGGGGTTAGTGGTTTTGTAAATATATCCGCGAGTTGATCTTGAGACGAAATGACACATCTCAACTTTTTTGTTTGGAAACGCAATCCCTTAGAAAATGATGACGAACCTCAATATGTTTAGTTCGGTTATGATGAACCGGATTTTGAGCAATATTTATAGCGGACGTGTTATCACAAAATATATGAACATTTTCAAAAGAACATTTGTAGTTCGCTACGGTTTGTTTTATCCAAAGCAATTGAGTACAACAAAAGGTCGTGGAAATGTATTCGGCTTCGGCCGTAGATAAGGATACACAATTTTGCTTTTTCGAAAACCATCATCAATATGTCCCGCATAATCCGAATCACTATATCCTTTAAGAGAAAAATTTTTGTTCTTTGGATAAAATAAACCATATGAAATAGTGTCTTTCAAATATCGAAAATCCTTTTTAACGGCACCATATGAGATTCTTTGGGATTGCTTTGAAAATGAGCACATAGGCATACGGCATGAAGAATATCGGGTCTACTTGCGGTTAAATAAAGTAAACTACCAATCATACCTTGATATTTTGATTCATCAACCGACTTGTCTTTTTCATCCTTGTCGGGCTTTATATTGGTTGACATAGGAGTAGTGACGATTCTTCCTACTTCAATTCCGAACTTCTTAAGAAGTTCTTTGGTATATTTAGATTGTGATATGTATATACCTTCTTGACATAGCTTAACTTGGAGTCCAAGTAAGAAATTGAGCTCCTCCATCATACTCACCTAGCATCAACTTAGAAAATTTCTTGCAAAGGGAATCATTAGTAGCACCAAAAATAATATCATCAACATAAATTTGAACTAGTAAGCAATCTTGCCCTTTTTCAAAAACAAAGAGAGTAGTATCAACTTCACCCTTGTAAATCCATTTTGCAAATGAAAAGAGCTAAGTCTATCGTACCTTGCTCGGGGTGCTTATTTTAAACAATATAAGGCCTTTTTAAATTTGTAAACATCATTTGGCCTAGAAAATTTTTCAAACCCCGGAGGTTGTACATAGACTTCTTCTTGAATAAAACCATTTAGAAAAGCGGATTTAACATCCATTTGGTAAAGCTTGAAATTTTCAAAACAAGAATAGGCAAGTAAAATACGAATAGCTTCTAAACGTTCAATGGGTGCAAAAGTTTCATCATAATCAATACCTTCTTCTGGACAATACTCTTGAGCTACTAACATTGCTTTATTCCAAACAATATTGCCTTGATCATCGAGTTCATTTCAAAATACCCATTTTGTACCAATAATTATTTGTGATGGAGGGCAAGGTACCAATTCCCACACATCATTCATTTTCAAATTGATTCAACTCCTGTTGCATTTCTAAAAACCAATCCTCATCTTCAATTGCTTCCTTTGCATTTTTAGGCTCTTTTGGAGAAATAAGAGCTTTTTCGGCAAATTTCCTTCTAGTCATTACCTTGTCTAGAGGGTCCCCAATTATGAGATCTTTTGGATGATATCCTTTGAATTTTAGAGCAACAGGAATATCCCAATTATCACCTTTTTCTTCTTGAGGAACATTTGAAGTTGACGGTTGATCATTTGATGTAGAAGGTTGATCATTTTGAGCATCAATTTGAATAATTGGTTCAACATCATCTTCCTCATCACTTTCATCATTTGGTATCCTTTAAATACCCGAAGCTTCATTGAATTTGACATGAATAGATTCTTCAACCACCATACTAGTTTTATTATAAACCCGATATGCTTTGCTTTTAGTAGAGTACCCCATAAAAATTCCTTCATCGGCCTTAGGATCAATTGTCCAATTGATCCTTAATATTTCAAATGAAATACTTACACCCAAATATTTTGAAGTAACTAATATTTGGAGTTCTTCCTTTACAAAGATCATATGGTGTTTATTCAACTTAGGATGAAGGTAAACACGATTAATAACATAGCAAGCGGTACTTACGGCTTCGACCCAAAAATATTTTGGAAGAGAAAATTCATTGAGCATTGACCGACTCATTTCTTGAAGAGTCTGATTCTTCCTTTCGGCTACTCCATTTGTTGTGGTGTTCTTGGAGACAAAAATTATAAACACATCCCTTGGTTTCACACACGACTCTAAATTCACCATCAAATTCACCACCTCGATCACTTCGAATAGACTTAATGGTATCTTTCATTTTATTTTTAATAAGTCTACACAACTTACAAACTCATTAACGAGATCGCTTTTATTAGCAAGAAAAATAGCCCAAGTATATCTAAAATAATCATTGACTATGAATGAAAGTGTAATGTTTTCCACGTAGACTACCCGTACCAATATCCCCGTACAAATCAAGATGAAGTAATTGTAGAGGCTTGGTTGTGGAAATTTCATTTTTTTGCTTAAAACTAATTTTAACTAATTTGTTCTTTTGACAAGTGTCACATAAGCCAAGATTTTCAAAACTCAATTTGGGTAGTCCTTTTACATATTGGTTTTGTAAATATTTTGCAAATTTTTGTATCCATCATGTCCAAGTCGCCTATGCCATAAACTAGTTAAATCATTATTGGCGACAAGACAAGAAACATTTTGACTAACCAAATCACTTGTACAAATTTTGTAAAGATTGCCTTTCCTATTTGCTTCACAAATAATTTTATCATTTTTGAGAATAAGACATTTTTCTTTATTGAAAATAACATCATAATTTGAATCACAAAGTTGGCTAACACTTATCAAATTAAACTTAAGTCCTTCAACTAAAAGAACATTACTAAGAGAGAAATAAGAGTTACCAATTTCTCCATTTCCAATAATTCTTCCCTTGCCATTCCCGAACATAACCATGCCTTCTTCTTGGAGCTTGATGTTGGTAAAAAGTTCTCTCCTTCCGGTCATGTGGCGTGTATCCATGAGCCATTTTGAATCTTCCATTATGGTTATAGCCCCTAGCACCAACAAATGAATCATTTTTAGGTACCTTATAATTTTAGGGTCCATGGGGGTTAGTTTTGAGACCTTTGGGTCTCAAAAAATAGCTAAAGTTGTTTTTTAATTTACAATCATTAGCATAGTGTCCATTTTTACCACAATAGAAACAAATAAGATTATTAGAACGACTAACACGTATAAAAGTCAGACC
This sequence comes from Rehmannia glutinosa, assembly GCA_016081115.2. Classification (NCBI taxonomy): domain Eukaryota; kingdom Viridiplantae; phylum Streptophyta; class Magnoliopsida; order Lamiales; family Orobanchaceae; genus Rehmannia; species Rehmannia glutinosa. The sequence goes on along the minus strand of JABTTQ020001964.1, from coordinate 153,368 downwards.
GTGGTCATTTTTCTTAGAAGCATTTTGAAAAAGTTTATAACCAAGTCCTAATTTAGAATGCTTACTCCTTTGTGCATCGAGAATTTTTGTAAATTTATCCGTGCTTAAATTAAAACGATGCACATCCTTTTTCAAATTTTCAATTTCTTTTGTGAGTATTTGTTTTTCGGAATCAAGAGCATGCGTTTTTATAATAGTAATAGCATGGGCACGATCAAAAGATTCATAAGAAATAAATAATTTTTCTTTCTCCAATTTGAGCTCTTTAAACTCCTTTTTCAAAAGTTTATATTTACATAACATATCTCTAAATCCAGTTTGGAGCTCATCATAATCACATTGCAATTCATCAACTAAAGAAGAAGATGAAGAGTTAGAGTGTACCTCATTGTTTTCATCGTCTATGGCCATGAGACCATGTTCGGTTTTTTCTTCCTCGTCGGATGTGGCAAGTAGCTCATCCCACATTTTTACTTCGGCATTTAGAGCTTTCTTCTTGGAAAAAGACTTTTTCTTCTTTTGCTCCTCCTCTGCTAATTTTTGGCAATCGGCTATATAGTGCCCGGGTTTCCTGCATTTGAAACACGAGTTGTCTCTTAATTTTCTTGCCTTATTTTTATTCACAAATTTTTGAACAAGAGCGGTCGTCTCCTCATCATCCTCATCACTAGCATAATATGAAATATTAGAAGAAGATGTTAATCCTTTAGGAATAATTTGCATACCTGATTGAGAGGTGGATGGTTTGGAATTTTTCCTCTCCTTGAGATACACTTCATAGATGAGGAGGTTCCCAATGAGCTCATAGAATTTGAGTGTTTCAAGATTTTAAGCTTCCGTAATTGCCGTCACCTTTTCCGACCATGACCCAGGGAGCACATTTAGAACTTTGGTGACTTTGTCTTCTTTGGATATGATTTTCCCAAGTGCCGCTAGAGGATTGACTATGTTGCCAAGCCTTTCCACCATCTTTGAAATATTTTCTCCATCAAGCATAATGAAGTTTTCAAAGTCTTTAACAAGCATGGTTTTTCTTGCTTGTTTAACTTTCTTTGTACTCTCATAGATGGTTTCCAATTTTTCCCAAACCTTATGTGCGGACCTTATGCCTCTAATATGATTATACTCGGTGGCGGTAAGAGAGCAATGCAAAATATTTAATGCTTTACTGTTAAATGACTTCTTGTCGTTATCATCAGATTCCTTGAAGGTCTTGAGAACCGAGGTGTCGTCCTCCAATTTCTTTGTAGGTTGTGTTATTCCTTCAATGACCACATTTCATATATCGAACCCGCACCCTTGTAAGAAGCACTCCATTCGGTCTTTCTAAAAAGCATAATTGTTGGCGTCGAATAGAGGTGGCTTGTTGGTGGAGGGACCGGTGGTGAGGTAGCTTTCACTCGTAGCCATTGATCTTTTCTCTTTACTCGCAACGAAGAAACAATCTTACCAAAGAGTTTGGCATTGATACCACTGTAATTCCAAGCGGCTACGATAATCTAGAGGGGGGTGAATAGATTATCTCCATCTTTTCGATTATGCCCTCTTTTTCGAATCAAATACGCCAAGACAAGAATAAAGGTGCGGAAAGTAAACACCACACGTCGATTTATAGAGCTTCACCCCACCTAGGGACTATGTGCTCTACCACCCCAGTATATCCGGGATGGGTTTCGAAAAAGAAAAATAATTTTATTAATTACCACAATTAATACAAATTCAACTTACAACACCTTGAAGAACACCGCAGTCTTCTTCAACACCACCTTTGGAGATTCCCTAAATCTCCCTTTGAAGATTACCACAATCTTCCTTCAACGGCACATCACCACAATCTTCAATCTTGAAGAATACCAAATTCTTCAAACACCTCAAGAGCACCACACTCTTGAAACACCTATCATCTAGATCACCCAAGTGTATTCTTTCCACAAGAATACTCACAAGGATGTCTTGTGTTGAATGATGACAAAAATCAAGATTACAACTCAATAATGAATATTACAATTTGAGTGCAAGTGTAATCCAGAAATAAAGCCTAGACCTCAAGATGTGAAAGTGAAATACTTAGGCTATAAATACAACAAGAGTGTTGAATATGAAAGCTTGGAAATTTGCAGATTTCTAGTTGTGTATTTGCTTGTGTTGTTGTATCTTGTTTGCTTCAAATCTTCCTCTATTTATAGGAGAGTCTTCAAGATTGGATCTCCAACATAGGCTCCTCATTCTTCACTTTTGTCTACAAAAAGAGGATCACAAGATGTAGATATATTGTACAAAAATCAAAAGTGAATCTGCTGATAAGGATTGCAACGGTTCAAATATTTGTTGTCAAAACCTAGCACAGGGCGCCGATTGCCCTGTTGAAATTTCGAATGTTTGAATGAAAATAGTGCGATCCAGTGCACGGGTTGCGGGGTCGTCGGCCCAAGGTCGGGGGGGACGGTCGGCCCCATCCGACCATCCCCTTTTCATTTTTTTGACTTCAGTACGTTCTGTTTCAAGTTTTCTTTCTTCAGGTACCGGTCGACTATTTGCTCGATCGGTCGACCTCAAAATTGAAATGTTGTCCGATTTTTGTCAAAAATAAACTTCAAGAAATACTCCAAAAAATTAGTAAAAATATTTTAAATCAATTGGGAGTATTTGGACAACATTTAAAACATAGTTTTGGTGTAAAAACCAATTAACACAAAATCATCAAAAGGTGTTGCCCAATTTTTATCAAATTAAAAACTCTAAGAAATACTCCAAAAATTAGTAAAAACATTTTAAATCATTTAGGAGTATTTGGACAACATTTATAAACATTGTTTTGGTACAAAAACTCATTTAAATAAAATCATCAAAATCATAATAAAATCATTTATCTAACAACCACATGTTAGTCCAAGTGGCTATGATAATCTAGAGGGGGGTGAATAGATTATGTCGATTTTCCGAATTTTGCCCTCTTTTTCGAATGTACGAAAGATAATAAGAATGTAAGTGCGGGAAAATAAACAAAGACACGTTGATTTATAGTAGTTCAACCCACCTAGGGCCTAATCTACTACCACCCAGGTGAAGTGGATTCCGAATTTCGCCCTCTTTTGCTTGTGATTGTATTGATTGTGTTGTTGTTTTTATTGCTTCAATCCTTTATCTATTTATAGGAGAGGTATTGGATTTGATTTTCAGACATAGGCTCTTCCTTGGAGATTGAAATCTATAAAAAAACAATGCAAATTAAATGAAGATTATAGCTGTTAGAAATCAATCCCTTCAAATCATGAAAAGTTGTATGCTGCTCAACAGATAGTTTGCTGATAGAACATTTGGTCTACCGGTTGAACACAAATGAGGAAATTTGAAATACACACAAAAATTTCTCATGTCGACCGATCCAACAGGACCTCGATCAGCCGACATAGGGTCCGACCGGTCGGCCCTAGCTTGGACCGATTGGACACTTCATTTTTGTGTTACGGAGTGTTCTGTTTTGATTTCTCACTTTCAGATACCGGTCGATGTCTTGGTCGACCGGTCGACCTCAAGTGTTTTTCAATCTGTCTCTTTTCTGTTTCAGAAATCAAACTTTTAGGCACGGATTGCCCTATAGGGCGACCGATTGACCATGAAACATAAGTGTTGTCCAATTTTTGTTAAAAATAAACTTCAAGAAATACTCCGAAAAATTAGTAAAAACACTTTAAATCAATTAGGAGGATTTGGACAACATTTAGGGACATTGTTTTGGTGAAAAACTTAGTTAAATAAAATCATCAAAATTACGATAAAAATATTTATCTAACACCAATTACCCTATTGAATCTAATTAACATGTGTGGACGCAACTTGAATTGTCATAAAGCTCACATTGAGATGAGTTGGGTGTCAATGTTAAAGATGACCCTGAGAATTTGTGACATAAAAATAAATCATTAATAGTTATATAGATTTTATCTCGTAACATAAATATTAATTAAAAAATATATTTAAATTATCCAAATACAGTTAATCGACATGTGGTAAATTCACACGTTCAATTCTTGTAAAATCATTGTTATTGATGCCGCTATAAAATAAAAATTACTCCAAGTCAATGTATTTGAGTCTGACAGTATAACAATCCAACTCGAAACGTTCAGTCAAGGTAACTCCGAAGTTAGGGTGTTCTTTTAGTGAGACTAGTAAGTAACACACAAACAAAGTTAGAAGGACCCTGAGATTATCTCAGGGAAGCCATTCGATGCTTAAGTCAACAAATGTAGTATAATAATCTAGAGCAAAGAATGTAATTAAGTCTAACTAATTCAGAATACTTACATATGAATATGGAGATACCTTTTATACATGTGATGATGAATCTCATGGAGTTAATATAATAAAGTGGACTCCATGGGTTGTAACTGATTAATTGAGCATCAAGGGCTGCTGGTCCAAATTAATAATATTTGGGGAACAATAAATAATTTTAAAAATTAATAAATGCCTAAATAATAAAATAGGAAAAAAATCAATTTTACCCCATCATAAGCCCCCAACTTATTGGTTGTGATATATTAAAGCATGTAGGAAGCTAAGGAGTTCGATTGATTATGTCTTTATACTTGACTTTGCTTAGGAGTCTCATTTATTCTTACACAAAGAACATACTTGGTGTAAATAGAAGGTAGGAAGCTAAGGAGTCTCATTTATTCTTAGACTAAGGACATACTTGGTGTAAATAGAAGGTAGGAAGCTAAGGAGTCTCATTTATCGTGTCTTCAAGAGTCAAATACTTTTCCTCTCTCTTCGCTTTGTCGTACTTTTTACTTTTTCCTTCAACTTTGACTAAATAGTTGGTTGTTTCTTCTTTGGCTTGGCCTCGTGCAGTAGGATTGCCGAAACACATTAAGATTTTTTTTTGTTCCTTTTCAATTCCGTTGTGCATAAAATTGATGTTGTAGCGGATGTTAGAACATCATGCACTATCCAAAAAAATGTAACAGTTTATCGGTTTAATTTAGATTAATTTGTGACAACAAATTCTAATACAGTTGTTCTTTTTGAACAATGAAAACTGCAACATCGGAATTTTGGGAGTCACAAAGATTGCTCCATGTCGAAGCCAAAAAACAAAATAATTGAAATTGGACCAATTTTTTATAAAATAATCTTGTAATTAACGTTAGGAAAATGACAGACTTGCTAGGGATGAATATTGATAAAGATGGTTGGAGTAACTCACAATATTCTAGTTCCCATGATTATTCACTAAGTGAGTGGTCTTCGTAACTTATGGTTTGATGTTGACGACTAAGTACAACACATAGAACATTTTGATCAACTTAAATATGAAAACCAGTAGAGATTAAGGGTGGCCACGGTTCAGAACCGCTAGTTCCGATTCTCATATTTTTGGAGGAATGGGAATTGTTGCCTCACGGTTCCGGTTTTTGGTTCCGGTTTGGAACCAGGTTCCTCCATAATTTCGGTTCCAGTTTAACCCAGAATTGTTTGTTTATCTTTTGATAATTTTTTATTTTTTTTAAAATGGTTTATCAACTTTAGTTTAAAAAAAGAAAGAAAAAGACTTGGACTTAATAATCAATTAAGTTTGTACCTAATATTAATAATAAAATTAAACTATATATATATATATATATATATACTATTATAGTATAGAGGAACCAAAGTTCGCTTACAATAGTTTAAAATGTTTCTCATGTAGTTACGAATATAAACCATTATAATAAACATTTAACATCTCTTCTAGCATATTTTTACACCTACATGGTTCTGGTTCCACTCATTCTTAAGTTCTTCAAATCTTGGTTCACATAAGGGCTTTCTGAATATATCAACTAACTGTTTCTCAGTTGATACATATTCCAACGTGATGCCTTTCTTCTTTTCAACATGATCTCTTATGAAATGATATATGACATCAATGTGCTTTGTTCTGGAGTGCAATACTGTATTATGAGTAATTGCAATAGCACTTATGTTATCACACATAATTGGAATTTCATTCTTTTAAATGTCATAATCTCTCAGTTGTTGCCTCATCCATAATACTTGGGCACAACAACTGCCTGCAGCAATATATTTTGCATCAGTTGTAGATGTATCTACTGAATTTCGTTTCTTGCTAAACTAAGAACCCAATCTATTAACAAGCATTTGAAAAGTACCAGATGTACTCTTCATGTCAACTCTACATCCAACATAGTCTGAATCTGAGTATCCAATCAACTTGAATCCACCTTCTTTGGGATACCATAATCCAGCTTATTGGCTTCCCTTAAAGTATCTCAGAATCTTCTTAGTTGCTGCATATGACTTTCTTTGGGAGTAGACTGAAATCTTGCACATACACCTACTGCCTTTTTGAGTAATGATCAAGTAGAGCAAAAATCCAATGAGTGCTCTATATCTTATCAGATCCACTGGCTTGCCTTCTACATCCATGTTCATCTTGATAGAAGTATTCATAGGAATCTTAATTCACAAAGGACTTTTCTTCCATACCAAATTTCTTCATAAAATCTCTGGTATATTTGATTTGACTTATGAAGGTTCCATGCTTCATTTGCTTGACTTGAAGACCTAGGAAGAAAGTTAATTCTCCCATCATACTCATCTCAAACTTCTATTGCATAAGGTTTGAGAATTTATCACACAACTATTTATTTGTGGATCCAAAGCTGATGTCATCCTCATATATTTGAACAAGCAAGATGCTCTCTCCATCTTGAATTCTAAAGAGTTTTCTATCAAGTTTTTCTTTAGTAAATCTATTGTCTATTAGGAATTGAGACAATGTATCATACCATGCTCTTGGTGTTTGTTTCAAACCATATAATGTCTTCTTGAGCTTGAAGACTTTATCTCCATTTCTGCTCAAAACCTAGAGGTTACTCCATATAGAATTCTTCTTCTTCTAAAAGTCCATTGAGAAATGCACCTTTCACATCCATTTGATAGACTGTGAAGTTTTTGTGCGCATCGTAAGCAAGAAACATCCTTATTGCTTCCAATCTGGCAACATGTGCAAAATCTCATCAAAATCTATACATTCCTCTTGGCAATACCCTTTGGCTACTAATCTTGCTTTGTTTCTCACAACAGATCCTTCCTCATTCATTTTGTTTCTGAAGACCCACTTTGTACCAATGACATTTTGGTGCGTAGGCCTTTGAATCAATTCCCAAACTTTATTCCTTTCAAACTGATTCAGCTCTTCATGCATAGCTAGAATCCAGTGTGTGTCATCTAATGCTTGTAACAAATCCTTTGGTTCAATTTGAGAAATGAAACAGTGAACATGACTTCATGTTGAGTTCTGAATCTTGTCCTTGCTCTTTCGTTTACATTTCCAATCACTAGCTCAGGTGGATGACCTCTCAGCCATCTCACAACTGGTTAGAGTAAATCTATTGTGTTGGTTCTCCTTTTAGCTAAATTGTCTTGAACAACTTCCTCTTGATCATCTTCATCCAGCTGCAACCCTTCCAGTTGTCTATGAGATTCAGCTAACTCTTCCTCATCAGGATCAAGTCTTCTGAGATTTTCTTCAGCATAAAGACTGGATAGTTGGCTGATTCGTCGTCTCAGCTAACTTATCAACGTCTTCTCCATTCACATTAGGTTCATTAAAAATCACATGGATTGACTCTTCTGTTACCGTAGTCATTTTGCTTAACACTCTGAATGTTTTACTCTTAGTTGAATATACAACAAAGATACATTCATTAGCTTTAGCATCAAAAGCTTTCCAATTATCCTTGCCATTATTATGAATGAAACAATTACTTCCAAAAATCTGAAAATATCCCACATTAGGCTTTCTTCATGTCCAAATTTCATAGGGGGTTTTGGACAGCTGCCTATTGATCATACACCTATTCTGAGTGTAGCAAGCCGTGTTAATGGCTTCAATTGAAAATCTCTTAGGCAATGCATCTTCAGCTAACATGGTCCTTGCAGCTTCCTTGAGGGTTATGTTCCTACTTTCAGCTACTCCATTCTGTTGTGGAGTTCTTGCAGTGATAGCTCATGAGCAATACCATTTTTCATACGATACTGAGTTATAATTCCATTGACAAACTCAGTTCCTCTATTAGACCTTATCTTCATAATGGTTTGACTCTTCTCATTTTGAACTCTCTTCATCAGCAGAGAAATCTTTTACAAAGTTTCTTTTTTCTTACACATAAAAATGGTCTATGTATATGTGGAGAAAGCATCCACCAATACTAGGGTGTATTTCTTTTCCTTATGCTAGCTGGCTCAACTGGTCCAAACAGATCCGTGTGCAATATATGCAAAATCCTTATTGAAGAAGGACTTGGCTTATCCTTGAAAGATGATTTGATCTATTTTCCTTTCTGACATGCATAACAAATGCTTTCCTTCGTGTAAACTTAGTCTGGCAATCCTTCAACCAAATGGCTTCTTGCAAGCTTATTGATAGTCTTGAAGTTCAGATGACTCAACTTCTTGTGCCACAGCTGGCTTGATTCAGCTGTGCTCTTTGCCAATAGATAAGTGTTTGGTGTAGCAGTAGACTGTGCTCTTTGCCAATAGATAAGTGTTTGGTGTAGCAGTAGACCAATCTAGTACATACATATTCTTTCTCATTCCAGATAGCACAACTTCATTAGTTTCAGCATCCTTGATTTGACAAACACCCATGTTGAATCCAACATTATAGCCTTTATCACAGAGTTGACTGATACTCCGCAGATTAAAATTCAGCCCTTCAACATAAGCAACATATGTGATCTCTAGTCCATTTTTCTTGATGGATCCAATCCCTTTGATCACTATGACTTTGGCTCCTCTTGATTTCTTGAAATTTAATAAGGTCTTTTTATTTCATGTCATATGTCTAGAACAACCACTATCCATGTATCAGGTTTCTTGGCACTCTGTTGTTCCCTGAACCTGCAATCAAGGAAATCAAGTTTTTAGGTATCAATATATGTCTGGGTCCTGAGGGGTTAGCACTATTAGCTGATCTAGCCAACCTTTAGCCAAATGATTTGACTCTAAGTGGTTCCCACCTATCAGTTCCATAATCATAATGAATCTTAGAAAATTACTTTGGAGCTTTAGGAACATACAACTGCCTCTTTGTCTGTATGCATGTGTATGTGTTTGTATTTGCTTTTCTAGAATAATATGGAAACTTCTGTGCATGATAAACATTGTGCTTGGGTGCATGTGTGTGCTAATTTCTTTGCTTTGGGAATGACCTATGATGAGTTTGAGGTCTCTGATACTTGGGTTTATATCCCATACGACTTGGCTGATATCTCATCTGAGGGTTCCAATCAGCCTGTGTTGGGTAATTTCTACCATTTCCTTCATATGATTTCTTTTGATGAAACCTCTGGGATCGTCTAAATAAGGCTTAGTATATAAATTTCTTAGTCTCTGTGGGATTGATCTTGGTTACCCTATCTATTAACTATGCCGTCACTTGCGGTGAAGCTAAAAATAAGGCGAACAAGTTTTTGGCGCTATTGTCGGGGACTAATTAAATTTTTAGTACTAATATTGCGATAAATAGTGTTATTTTTAATTTAGATATTTTTATTTTTATTTTGTTAAGTTTCACTCCTACAGTGTTTGATTTGTTTCTTTTAGTTGGTTCAGGTAGTGATGAACACTCGCTCAAAGCGAAGGGAATTAGCATCGTTCATACCAGAAGTTGAAGCTTTTTCCAAGAGAATAAGTGCAGCTACTAAACGAGCAGAAAGAAATCTAGATCATACTATGGAGGTTGTGGACAAGAACAACGGGTAACAACAGGAACAATGGGAAAAATAATCAGGTACCGATACCAGAAGCTCCGGTAGTTCAACAACAAGCGATTCGCGATTACTTTTGCCCTTAGACAAATATAACTATGGTGGAATTGCCCATATCCTGATTAATGCTAATAACTTTGAGTTGAAGCCGGCGTTAATTTCAATGACTCAATAGAACCAGTTTGCGGGATTTGCAACTGAGGATCCCAACTCTCATCATGCACACTCCATGTAAATCTGTAACACGATCAAGATGAATGGATGTCGGATGATGATATATGTATGCGCCTATTCCCTTTCTCTTTAAGGGATAAGGGAAAAAACTAGTTAAGCACATTGACTCAGGGCAGTGTTAATACTTGGGATGAATTGAGCCAGAAGTTCTTATTCAAGTTCTTTCCACCAAGCAAGACACTGCAGCTTAAGAGCGAAATCACTCAGTTCAAACAGTTCGACTCTGAGCCACTGTACGAGGCCTGGGAAGATTAAGAGATTTATTGAGGAGGTGTCCGTGTTTAGTGTGAGTTTTACATATATTTTGGGCATGATTATGGATATAATTGGTAGATAAACATGCATTAACTCAGTAAAATGGTTTATATTCTCTCCTTATGGAAAGATATTACGCTTTGCTCGTTTTGCAGGAAAATCACTATTTTTATAGCACTTTTGTGGCAATTGGGAGCATTGCAGCTATTAGAACCCTTGTGAATCGTGATAATATATGTGGAACAATGAGTACACGAAGTAAGGAGTTGACATGAGAAAAATTGGTTGAACCGGAGCAGATTTTGACCACACACGGGCAGTGCGTGGGTCGCACATGGTCTGCAAATTTGTACTTTAGTTCGGCATGACACACGACCAGGTCATGCGTGAGCGCACGGGTCATGCATGGGCCATAAAAATTTATATTTGGTTCGGCTTTACGCACGGGCAGCCCATGCGTCTGTGCGGGAAAGTCAGATTTTGGCGATTTTGACTTAGGTTTTGGCCCAACTGGAGTATAAATAGAGACGAGGCAGCCCCAAACAAAGATACATTGATATTTGCCCTAGAAAGTAGAGAAAAGAGCAACCTTCTACAAGAGGATTCAAGAGATTGATCGAGGTCGGAACCACACGCTTGAGGATTGAAGATAGATCGAGAGATCATCGACATCCCTGAGTTTCTCATTCCATTGTATCTTTTACTTTCAATTAGTTAGACATGAACATCAATTATTTATTTCCCATGTCCGGCTAAACACCTTGTGATTCTGGGGTTTAGGATTAGGTTAATGGATACTTTTGCTTGATGTTTAATTGCAATTGAAGTTATTATTTCAAACCCTATTCGAGTACTTTGTTTTATTTCTTGTTTTATCAAAAGACCATTGGTTTAACTTGTTGTGATGTATTGATTCATAACTCGAGAGATGAGTTTCAATACTAGATCTTGAGTACTTGACATGAATATATGCATGATTGAGAAGTCTGTAAATATTTGTGAGGATTAATAATCTTTTGTGCTTTTGGGAGTTGGATATCTTATGATGAGTAGAGATTCTAGCATAGATAATCCAATCAACGTTTTTATAAACATCTCGGGAGAGAGGATAAAATAATTTCGTGATTATCTTATAGGGAAGAATAATAATAACTTTGGTTGTGATTAATCAGATAACAAGAGGGATATTAACTGAAACCATAACCATGGAATCCATTCATCTCCTTGATCTTTCAATCAACTCTTACTTTGTCTTTTTATGATAAATTCTTGTCTTAGTTTTATAAAACCAATCATCCAATTGCGATCGTCTAGATAAAAATAAGACTATTACAATCTCAATACTTAGTACACGAATTTACTAGTCTATGTGGATTCGGCCTTGCTTACCCTATTCTATAAACTGCACCGTACACTTGCGGTGAAGCTAAAAATAAGGCGAACAACCGCAACATAGATTTCCAGACGATCAGCAACTCTGTTTCTTCTACAATGGGTTGTTGGGACAGACAATGTATTTTGTGGATGCCGCAACAGGAGGAGATTTACTAGCAAAAATCCCACAGGATGCATTCAATTTGCTTGAAGATATGGCAATGAATAGCTATTAGTGGCCCTCCGAGAGGACAAATGTGAAAAGGGTAGCCGAAGTGTTGGGAAATTTATTTTTAGATTTTGATGAATGCCATGTAAAACTTAGACTAGAAAGTTGGCACCCCATTTTCTTTGTAACTTGCATTGTAATAGATAGGGTTGTTAGAGCTGAGTTAAGTCAGCTATGCCTAAATCTGCAAGAAGTCAACTGGAGACTAGAATGAAGACTCCGCTGTGATGCAGCTGAGTATGGCAAGGAAGAGTGTTCGCCTTAATTTTAGCTTCACCGCAAGTGTACGGTGTACGTTATAGGAAAATGGTAGCAAGGTCGTATCCACGGAGACTAATAAATTAATATGTTAAGTATTGATCTAAGATAGTCTTATTTTTATTTAGACGATCGAAATTGGATGATTGTTGTATTGAGATTAAGACAATTTAAATCACTAAAACACAAGATTAAGATAATACAAATGATAGAAATATCAAGATTATGAAATGGATTTCCGAGTTAAGGTTTCGATTAATAATCCTCTTGTTATCCGGTTTAATCAAGCCACGTTATTATCAATATTCCTATAAGACAATCACAAAGCTATTTTATCCTCCCTCTCGAGATACATATAAAACGTAGATTGAAATACTTATGCTAGCATCTCTACTCAACATGAAGCATTCAACTCCCAAAAGTTTAAAAGATCAAATATCCTCACAAATATTTACAAACCTCTCGATTCATGCAAATATTTGTGTCGAGTACTCAAGATCTAATATTGAAACTCATCTCTCGAATTATGAATCAATATATCAAACAAGTTAAATCATTGATCAAGTGATAAAACAAGAATAAGCTCAAAATACTCAAATAGGCTTCAAGATAATAACTTCAACTAAGATTAAAACATCCAACAAGAGTTCATTAATCTACTTCCAAAACCCGAAAATCTCAAGAGTTTAGCTACACATGATTTCTAAACAACTCATAAACAAATTGTTCAAAGCCATTACAACTAAAAATGAAATATTGAAACTAAAAGAGAAGCAAGAAAAACTTAGGAAAGTCGACAATCTCTCGATATATCTCCGTTCCTCAAACTCCGATGCAACCCGATTGTCTCCTTGATGTCTTCTTCCAAGAATAGACCCTTGTCTTGTGTTGTAGATCCCAAAAATGTCAGAATATCCTTGTGTGCGCCCCCCAAAAAGCCTTTTTTTACCCACCTTTCAATTTAGGGCATAATGTTGCAGATTATGGGATTCCAGCGCAGACGCACGGGTCGTGCGTTGGAGCACGGGCTATCCGTGCGCCATCCCATAGAAATCATCCAGTCTTTGTAGGGCGCACGGGTCGTGCGTCGGCGCACGGGCTACCCGTGTGCCATGCTGAAGCTCAAATTTTCTTCATTCAGGGGTGCACGGGTGGTGCGTAAGGCACGCCCAACCCGTGCGCTCCCTGTATTTTCCTTATACGCTCATCTTTCGCTCATTTTGGCTTCACTTTTCGTATGTTCACTCAATTCTCCGTGTTTCCACTTTGCTATGCTCGTAATTGTATTCAATTTGCTTCAAATATCATGAAATTCCTATAAAATAAGCAAAGTGTAATATCTTTTCCACAAGGAGTGAATATGTAACATTTTACGCGAGTATATGCATGTTTACCCATCATTATAACCAGAAATATGCCTCAAAATATATGCAAAACTCACACCTATCAAAATCCCCCAAACTTACACCATTGACCGTCCCGATCAACAATTTTGAAAACACGATAGAGCACAACAGGGAGATAAGAATAAAAGCGCACACAAAGGATCCAAAAGAAGATCTATATTGTTCGTCATGAATGTTGAACAACAAACCAATCAAACCTCAAATATCTGATCAAAGAGCACGCATCAAGTAGAACAAAGTGAAATGCTCTGAATTACAACTCTCAAAGTTAAGTGTATACTCTCATCTCACGAGAATATAGGACGTGTTTACGCTCAAAACAATGCAATGTTGCAAAATTACCATAAGCTTGCACTTCGTCTCATGCCTCCGCCACTAGAATGTATGCAATTTTGTGAATCAAAAAGGACATTTTCACTTGGTTGTAATAAAGGCTCTTTGGTTAGGGTAGGAAATTTTGGATAAAGTGACTCAAACTCGAGCATATAGACCGGTGAGCATATCAATCATCTACATTATAATTCCATATGCTATTCCCATCATCCCTTATTTTTACCAATTTTTCCTATTTCCATCTCCTTTCTTTCTTTTGAGGATAGCCTCAAATTACACTCCTTCGCCTCCCAAGTTCGCTTAGATGAAAATTCACATTATACGTCTTTTTTTTTTGTGTGAATTTTCAGCACTTCTTTTCAACTCCTTTTCTTTCTCTTTTGTTCCAATTAACCAAATATGTCCAATTATCCAACTCTTTAATTTCCACTCATTCAATCCTCATTCATTCCCTTTTCTCAACGCTATAAACTCGAGTTTAGGGTGACGGATATATCAAGTTCAAGGCTTTAAATTTGTGGTTATCAAAGAAATAGGCAATAGGCTCAACTTGGCTAACTAGGAATTTCAACATCTCTAGGTAGGCAAAAGGCTTGAAAGGCTAGCAAAGATGGCCTTTAATCACATTCACAATTCGCATACAACATGTGGCCTTGACAGAGATACCCGAGCAAGTTCTCGAATTTTAACAACATGAATGATACACTCAAATCACAACAAGTCTGCAAAAGATATAAGCAGTAAAGGCTCTAAAGCTCACAGACTTGTAAATACGTAATTCAAAGCATCAAACTAAGTTTTCCATATAACCATGCTCAATGCTATATATTCAAGGCTCAATCAACTCATAACCAACATCCAATCCCAACAATATAAATTTTCAATGAACACACAAACAACAAGTTGCATTATGTCCGGTCAACTCACTCTCTACATCAATGAAAGCAATAAACATGCTAAAGCCGTAAACGTGCTTCTAATGCAATGCAACCTAAAATGCTCTATATGCAACTATATGAAAACACACAAAAATGCAAGATATTTTTTTTTTTTTTTTTTTTTTTGCATCTACACTTTTCAAATATCAAAATACTACTTCTCCCCCAAACTTGAATGAAATTGTACATTTTATTTCGAAAGGGGAAAAATAGAATTTCAATAGTGAAAAGTGGAGATATACATGAATCACTGTGGTGGCGGCGGTGGGAAGTGGCCTTGTGAGATGTGCCACATTTGTAATTGTTGTAGCACTTGCCACGTCTCCTCGGACCTCCTATCATAGTCCTCCCGGAATGTGAGGAAATCAGCCCGATGCTGCCGCAAATCCTCCCTCTGTTGCCTAAACTCTTCTCCTTGATGGCGCAAGTCCTCCCCAAATGCATGTAGCATATCTTGAAATTCATTGCCTCGTTGGGATGTGCCACCATAAGAGGTTCCGGGACGATCCCCACTATGTGAGGGTCGGGGGTAATCGCCTCCATGTGAGGACTCGGGAATGTCATAGCCGAGTTGGAGGTGATGAGGTTCCACTCCCATTTCTTGTCTGTGCCTCTTCCTTGCATCGATAGCATTCGTAACTCTGTTATGTGCTTCAGAGTTAAGCAGAAAGTTGGTTGTGTCTGCCAAGGTATCTACTGTGGTGTACCTCGGGTTAGGTAATGGAAATGCGGCACCTTTCTTCTGTAGAAGAACCAACACACCATCTTCATTTGCAATAAATTTCATGTGGTGCAAAGATGCCAAATTAACCCGAGTGCCGCCCGGTATAGGCTCCAAGCCTCTAAAATCAATGTTGAAATGTCGGGCAATAGGGGTAATCAGACCTCCTATAGAAATAGTACCCCCTTTCTCGCCTAGCCAACTGTTCCACTTGCTCTGCGAAATTGACGGCTGTGTTGTAGGGTGTATTTGTGAGCATACACCATAGTATATACAGCTCCCTAGTAGTCATCCCTCCAATATTTTCTCGGGCGAACACGGAGGATGCGATCACGTGTTGTATGTCCGGAAAACGGATTACGGATCCAAGAGGCTTTGGCGATCCGTGCGGCATACAACATAGGCCCTGTTTGTGGTGTTTCTACCAGCATTCTCCAAAAGTCATATTGATCATAATTGGCCATTGGTCGGAAACGAGCATTCGTTGGAACCTCAAAGATGGTGTTCAATTGGGTAATAGATAGTTGTCTACGTACATTCCCCAACTGAAAGCGTATCAGATATGGTTCAAAAGTCCCGCCTTGTTTGAGTACTTCTACGGTGCTCAAAAACTCCAATGTGAATCGTTTAAAGGTCGGCCACCTTTGGCTCATGAAATTGGTCCATCCGACCTTTGCGAAGAGATGCCAAACGTCCTCATGTATGCCCAAAGTTTAGGTACAGTCATCGTCGGCGTATCGGGACGGAGCTACTTGGCGACCAACTAAGCGATTCCACCGCTCTATGTCGTTCGCATTTGTCAATACCACATCATAAGTTGCTGGACTGTTCGGGCCGACTTCTTGTGGTGCCTCGTTTCTTTGGGCCATTCCGCCCACACGTCTCCTTCCACCCTGGGGATTTCTTCTCTCGGCCATGAAGGATTTGTACCTGAAATACATTCCATTAGCATCCCAGTATCATCAATGGCAACAACAAAGGTGATGCAAATGCACTTCCCTACTTCACTTTGATCGATCAACTACCCCAAGCAAGCAAGAATTATGGCCATTCTAGAAAATTATTAGCTAAAAGCTCAAACAATCATTGACCATGCCTTATTCATCAATATTTCATTCAAATACACCTCAATTACATAAGCCCACAAAGTGTTTGATAATTTGCCTCAAAGAATAATTCACACAATTCATAGCAAAAATATCAAAACAAGCACCAATCATGATCCCCATTACAAAATTGACACGAAATTCACAAAGGAAAACGAGTCTCTTACCTGAATTCTCGAAGTTTAACCCAAAGAGAATATTTGAACCCTAGGTGCTTTCTTTTCAAATTTCTTCAATCCAACTTGAACTCAAAGCCAAATGTAGTTCTAATATAATGGGGGAATTTGGTTCAAAACTTGAGAAAAATTTGGAAATTTTTGAAAGTATTAGGAGGGGCGTGCGTGTGGTAGGTTTAAAGAATGAAGAGCAGTGTTAAAACTACTCTGTTTTACCTGGTTCCCGTAATGCGCACGGGAGATGCGTTGGCGCACGGGTTACCCGTGCACAATCCCGTAGAAACATCCACTCTCTGTAGGGCGCACGGGTCGTGCGCACCTGTATAGCAATTCAGGTAAATTTTTTTTTTAACACACAAAATTAGAATAAAACACACACAAAAAAAAATAAAAAATGAAATCCACACCAAAAACCGTTGGGTTGCCTCCCAACAAGCGCTATAGTTTACGTCTTTAGCTTGGCCTTTGTTTTTCGTTCCCGTCACGGGTCTCGCAAGGTGATGGATGTCACCTCCTCTTGATTACCTTGGTGGAAGTAATGTTTAATCCTCTGGCCATTTACCATGAAAGTCTCACCATCTTTTGTTAACAATTCCACAACTCCGGGAGGATTCAATATTTCTTTATCACGAAAGGCCCCGACCACCTAGATTTGAGTTTTCCCGGAAAAAGTTTAAGGCATGAATTGTACAAGAGGATGGGTTCCCCTGGTAAAAACTCTCGTTTCCTAATCATTTTGTCGTGCCATCGTTTGGTTCTTTCTTTGTAAATTCGGGAATTTTCGTAAGCTTCATCCCAAAATTCTTCCATCTCATTTAAATGGAGCAACCTCTCTTCACCAGCCTTTTGAAAATCCAGATTTAGTTTCTTGACCGCCCAAAATGCTTTGTGCTCCAATTCTACCGGCAAATGGCACGACTTCCCAAAGACTAGTTGATATAGAGATGTGCCCAATGGTGTCTTATATGCAGTCTGGTACGCCCATAGAGCATCATCCAATTTTAATGCCCAATCCTTTCGGTTGATGTTAACCGTCTTCTCAAGAATCTTTTGATCTCCCAGTTGGCTACTTCGGCTTGCCCATTGGCTTGTGGATGGTATGCCAATGCAACTTTATGTTTCACCCTATATTTTTCCAACAAGTTGCTCATCAATTTATTTACAAAGTACGACCCTCCATCGTTAATTAAAGCTCTTGGAGTGCCGAATCGAGTAACTATATTTTTCTTAAGGAACCGCATCACAATTTGAGCATCATTTGTTTTGGAAGGAATCGCCTCTACCCAACGGGATACATACTCCACTGCAAGTAGAATATATTGATAGCCCAAAGATGATGGAAATGGGCCCATAAAGTCAATCCCCCAAACATCGAACAATTCAACTTCGATTACGTTTGTCATTGGCATCTCGTGTCTTCTGGAAATGTTGTCCATTCGTTGACACCTGTCACATTGTTGCACAAACAAATAACAATCATTAAATTGAGTGGGCCAGTATAGCCCACTCTGCAATACCTTCGTCGCGGTGCGGGTTGGGCCAAAATATCCGCCAGAGGGTGAAGAGTGACACTGTTGTAGGACTCCCTCCCATTCTTCTTGAGGTACGCATCTCCTTATGATTTTGTCAGCGCACCTCTTAAAGAGTAGGGTGTCGTCCCACATGTAAAACTCGACGTCATGTAGGAATTTCTTCTTTTGATATGACGATATATTTGGAGGCAAAACTCCCGCAGCCAAATAGTTGACAAAATCCGCATACCATTGAAATTTTGCCTCGAGCATGAGTTACCGTTCATCAGGAAATTCCTCTTTTATCATTTCCGTGCTTCTTTGCAACCCCTCTTGATTTTCAATTCGAGACAAGTGGTCTGCTACCACATTCTCACATCCCTTCCGGTCCCTGATTTCCACATCGAACTCTTGCAATAATAGGATCCACCTAATCAACCTTGGTTTTGCATCCTTCTTATCAAAAAGATATTTGATAGCCGCATGGTCGGTGTGAACAATCGTTTTCGTTCCAATCAAGTATGATCGGAATTTATCAAATGCGAAGACAATCGCCAACATCTCCTTCTCGGTAGTGGTGTAATTCTATTGAGCACTGTCCAGTATTCTACTAGCATAGTAGATGGATCTAAACAACTTTTCCCTCTTTTGACCGAGAACAGCCCCTACCGCAAAATCGCTCGCATCACACATCAATTCAAACGGTTGGCTCCAATCCGGGGCGACAAGAATAGGTGCAGTCACCAATGCCTTCTTCAACGTTTCAAACGCTTGCAAACAATCATTGGAAAAATTGAAAGCAGCATCTGTTTCTAGCAATTGGCTCAAAGGCTTAGAAATTTTAGAAAAGTCACGGATAAACCTTCTATAGAATCCGGCGTGGCCCAAGAAGCTCGAATAGCTTTTCGTTTGTAGGAGGTTGTAATTTCTCGATCGCTACAATCTTTGCCCGATCTACTTCCAAACCTGCAGAAGAGACTCGATGACCAAGTACAATGCCATCGCGTACCATAAAATGGCACTTTTCCCAATTTAGTACTAGATTGGTCTCTTCACATCGCTTTGCAAGACTAGGGAAGATTGTGAAGACAATTATCAAAAGAATCACCAAACACGAGAAAATCGTCCATAAACACCTCCATAACTTTTTCAATAAGGTCGTGAAATATAGCCATCATACAACATTGGAAAGTGGCAGGCGCATTACATAAACCAAATGGCATGCGAGGAAATGCAAATGTGTCATAAGGACATGTAAATGTTGTTTTCTCCTGGTCTTTCGGCGCAATCATTATTTGATTGTACCTGGAATAACCATCTAAAAAGCAATAATAATCATAACCTGCAAGACGATCCAACATCATATCTATAAAGGAGAGGGGAAAATGATCTTTTCGAGTGGCATCATTTAGTTTTCGATAATCAATGCAAATTCGCCACCCTGTAACGATTCTAGTAGCAATCAATTCTTCATTCTCATTTTTCACGACTGTTACCCCCCCTTTTTTCGGCACCACTTGTACCGGACTTACCCATGAACTATCAGATATAGCATAAATGATCCCAGCATCTAACCATTTCAACACTTCCTTCCTAACCACATCTTGCATGATAGGGTTTAGTCGTCTTTGGTTTTGCACTGATGGTTTATAAACATCTTCCATCCGAATTTTATGCATTACAACGGATGGACTTATGCCTTTTAGATCAGTTATAGACCATCCTAGTGCCGACTTATGTTTTCGTAAAACCCTTAACAGTTTATCAAGTTGAGTAGGAGTGAGAAGAGATGAAACGATTACCGGATTTGCATTATTTGCCCCAAGAAATGCATATTTGAGGTGTTCAGGTAATTGCTTGAGTTCCAGAGTCAACGTTGCTATTTCAGGGTCGCGCATGGGTTGCCCGTGCTCCAGCACACGGCCCGTGCGCTCTTCAGAGTCCTCAACTATTCCATCAGCATCACGCACGGGTCGTGCGTTTCTGCAAGTTTGGCTCCCTTATTTTTGACTTTGCGTTCTCGCCTCTTGCGCTCTTAGGTAGTTCCTGCATATGATCTAAGGCACAAACATAGTCGTACAAATCTTGGTTATCAAAATCAAGTACAACACTCGACATTGAGCACGAGTGGGTTAGACCAAATTCCAAATCGTCTGTAGACAATGTATGATCAACATAATCCTCAATGCATGAACTAACTATATCCAAACAATTACAATTCTCCACCGTATCATGAAATTTCATTGCCTTATATATAGAAAATAAAACGTGCTCATCATTAACACGTAAAGTGAGCTCTCCTTTTTGTACGTCTATTAAGGCTTTACCAGTAGCAAGGAATGGACGTCCAAGTATCAGTGGAACGTCACAATCTTCTTCCATATCAAGAACCAAGAAATCCACAGGGAATATAAATTTATCTACTTTTACCAAAGACGTCTTCTATGATTCCTTTGGATATGTAAGTGACCGTCCGCAAGTTGCAATGTAACCGTGGTTGGCTTTGCTTCGCCTAGTCAAGCTTCCGAAAATGGACAAAGGCATCAAATTAATACTTGTCCACAAATCACACAACGCCTTATTAAAGAAGTTACCACCAATGGCACAAGGGATAGTGAAACTCCCCGGATCTTTCAGTTTTTGTGGCAGCTTCCTTTGAATGATTGCGCTACATTCTTCCATCAAATTCACCGTTTCAAAGCTTGTTATCTTCCTCTTCTTTGTCATAATATCCTTAAGAAATTTCGCGTAATTTGGCATTTGCTCTAGTGCATCTGCAAAAGGAATGTTAATGTGCAATTTCTTAAATATATCAAGGAATTTTGCAAATTGATCATCAAGCTTTTTCTTTTGAAATCTTTGAGGAAAGGGAAGAGAGATAGGTAATTTAGATGTATTAGAGTTAGATGATGATTTAAGCTTCTCAGCCCCTGTTTGTTCCTCCTCTTGTCTCTCTTTTTCCCCATTTACTTCAACACCATCTTTCATCACCAATTCAACGTCTCCCGACTTAGATACTTCTTCTGAAATGTTCAAATTTCCAGATTTTTCTTTAGGCCCCTCATATTCCGTACCACTCCGTAATCGAATAGCCTTGCATTGTTCTTTAGGATTAACTTCCGTGTTACTCGGAAATTGACCCCTTTGATGTTGTCCACCCACAATAGTAGCCAATTGGCGCACTTTAGTTTCAAGACTCTTCATCGAACTTGTCATTTGGGTCATTTGTAGCTCCACTTTATCCAACCTTGAATCTTGCCTAGCGAAGCGACTCCTCGTGTCACTCATGAATGCATTTGATTGGTTTATGAATGAGGTGAGTGCATCTTCCAAAGATGATTTGCCTTCCACATTAGCACCCCCATTTGATGTATTAAATCCCGATGGTGGTTGCAACACATTCTTTGTATTGGCATAGGAAAATTTTTCATGGTTTCTCAATCCCGGATGGTAGTGTGTTGGATTTGAATTGCTCCGGAAATTGTTGAAATTCCGGTTATTCACATAATTTACCTTCTCCATCGGATATAGAAGAGCTTCACTACCCGTGTTCATGCTTGCTTCTGGCCCTTTCGTAAAAACACTCAATTAGGTTGTCAATGCCGCCACTTGTGCCGTCAATGCCTTAATTGGGTCTGAATCCGATATTTCCGCTACTCGTTGTACATTGGATCTTTCAGACGGCCACTAGTAACTGTTCATAGCCATTTCTTCAAGAAGATTTAAAGCATCTTGTGGGAACCTAGCCAACAATGCTCCTCCCGCTGCGGCATCAACAAAGGCCCTCGTTTGCCCCATTAAACCATTGTAGAAGAAACATAACTGTTGATCCTCTGGAAAGCCGTGTTGTGGACATCTTCTTAACAAATCCCTAAATCGTTCCCAAGCCTCGTACAAAGGTTCAAAGTCAAACTGTCGGAATTGAGTGATCTCACTTTTGAGCTGCAAAGTTTTGCTTGGTGGAAAAAATTTAAACAAAAAATTTTGGCTCAAATCGTCCCATGTGCTAACACTTCCTTGCGTCAAAGTACCCAACCAATTTCTCGCCTTATCCCTCAAAGAGAAAGGGAATAGGCGCAATCTTATGGCATCATCCGAAACGCCATTCATTTTTATTGTGTTGCATATTTGGACGAAATGTGCAAGGTGAGAATTAGGATCTTCAGTTGCGAAACCCCCAAACTGATTTTGTTGTACCATGTTTATCAGTGCCAGTTTAAGCTCGAAATTATTGGCATTTATCGGAATATGATCAATGCCACCGTAATTACGATTCGTTTGTGGTCGAAAGTAATCACGAATAGCTTGCTTCATTTGAACCGTACACGTAAATCGTTAACCCCGTTGTTACCCGGTATTGGTAACTCATTGATCCTGTTGATCCCATTGTTACCCCTGTTCTCTTCATCTAAATCCCCTATTATCGGATTTTGTTATCTTTCAGCTCGTCTAGTAGTAGAACTGATTCTCCTCGCGAAAGCCTCAACTTCCGGTATGAGCGGTATTAAGTCCCCCCGCCTAGAGCGCATGTTCATGCACTACCTGGACCAAACTAAAAGAAACAAGTCAAATAATGTAGAATTAAAGTCAAACCAAAATAAAAAAAATAAAAAATGTCTAAATTAAGAATAATTCTATCTATCGCAATATTAGCACCAAAAATTGTATTAGTCCCACAAGAACGCGCCAAAAAACTTGTTCGCCTTAATTTTAGCTTCACCGCAAGTGTACGATGTATGTTATAGGAAAAGGGTAGCAAGGTCGTATCCACGGAGACTAATAAATTAATATGTTAAGTATTGATCTAAGATAGTCTTATTTTTATTTAGACGATCGAAATTGGATGATTGTTGTATTGAGATTAAGACAATTTAAATCACTAAAATACAAGATTAAGATAATACAAATGATAGAAGTATCAAGATAATGAAATGGATTTCCGAGTTAAGGTTTCGATTAACAATCCTCTTGTTATTCGGTTTAATCAAGCCACGTTATTATCAATATTCCTATAAGACGATCACAAAGCTATTTTATCCTCCCTCTCGAGATGCATATAAAACGTAGATTGAAATACTTATGCTAGCATCTCTACTCAACATGAAGCATTCAACTCCCAAAAGTTTAAAAGATCAAATATCCTCACAAATATTTACAAACCTCTCGATTCATGCAAATATTTGTGTCGAGTACTCAAGATCTAATATTGAAACTCATCTCTCGAATTATGAATCAATATATCAAACAAGTTAAATCATTGATCAAGTGATAAAACAAGAATAAGCTCAAAATACTCAAATAGGCTTCAAGATAATAACTTCAACTAAGATTAAAACATCCAACAAGAGTTCATTAATCTACTTCCAAAACCCGGAAATTCAAGAGTTTAGCTACACATGATTTCTAAACAACTCATAAACAAATTGTTCAAAGCCATTACAACTGAAAATGAAAGATTGAAACTAAAAGAGAAGCAATAAAAACTTAGGAAAGTCGACAATCTCTCGATATATCTTCGTTCCTCAAGCTCCGATGCAACCCGATTGTCTCCTTGATGTCTTCTTCCAAGAATAGACCCTTGTCTTGTGTTGTAGATCCCAAAAATGTCAGAATATCCTTGTGTGCGCCCCCAAAAGCCTTTTATACCCACCTTTCAGTTTAGGGCATAATGTCTGCAGACATGGGATTCAGCGCAAAACGCACGGGTCGTGCGTCGGAAAGACTGGGGCTACCGTGCGCCATCCCGCAAAATCATCCGGTCTGTGGGGCGCACGGGTCGTGTGTCGGCGCACGGGCTACCGTGTGCCATCTTTGAAGCTCTAATTTTATTCATTCGAGGGTGCACGAGTGGTGCCAAGGCACGCCCAACCCGCACTCCCTGTATTTTTCTTATACGCTCATCTTTCGCTCATTTTGGCTTCACTTTTCGTATGTTCACTCAATTCTCCGTGTTTCCACTTTGCTATGCTCGTAATTGTATTCAATTTGCTTCAAATATCATGAAATTCCTATAAAATAAGCAAAGTGTAATATCTTTTCCACAAGGAGTGAATATGTAACATATTACGCGAATATATGCATGTTTACCCATCATTATAACCAGAAATATGCCTCAAAATATATGCAAAACTCACACCTATCAAAATCCCCCAAACTTACACCATTGACCGTCCCGATCAACAATTTTGAAAACACGATAGAGCACAATAGGGAGATAAGAATAAAAGCGCACACAAAGGATCCAAAAGAAGATCTATATTATTCGTCATGAATGTTGAACAACAAACCAATCAAACCTCAAATATCTGATCAAAGAGCACGCATCAAGTAGAACAAAGTGAAATGCTCTGAATTACAACTCTCAAAGTTAAGTGTATACTCTCATTTCACGAGAATATTGGACGTGTTTATGCTCAAAACAATTCAATGTTGCAAAATTACCATAAGTTTGCACTTCGTCTCATGCCTCCGCCACTAGAATGTATGCAATTTTGTGAATCAAAAAGGACTTTTTCACTTGGTTGTAATGAAGGCTCTTTGGTTAGGGTAGGAAATTTTGGATAAAGTGACTCAAACTCGAGCATATAGACCGGTGAGCATATCAATCATCTACATTATAATTCCATATGCTATTCCCATCATCCCTTATTTTTACCAATTTTTCCTATTTCCATCTCCTTTCTTTCTTTTGAGGATAGCCTCAAATTACACTCCTTCGCCTCCCAAGTTTGCTTAGATGAAAATTCACATTATACGTCATTTTTTTTTGTGTGAATTTCCAGCACTTCTTTTCAACTCCTTTTCTTTCTCTTTTGTTCCAATTAACCAAATATGTCCAATTATCCAACTCTTTAATTTCCACTCATTCTAACCTCATTCATTCCCTTTTCTTAACGCTATAAACTCGAGTTTAGGGTGACGGATATATCAAGTTCAAGGCTTTAAATTTGTGGTTATCAAAGAAATAGGCAATAGGCTCAACTTGGCTAACTAGGAATTTCAACATCTCTAGGTAGGCAAAAGGCTTGAAAGGCTAACAAAGATGGCCTTTAATCACATTCACAATTCGCATACAACATGTGGCCTTGACAGAGATACCCGAGCAAGTTCTAGAATTTTAACAACATGAATGATACACTCAAATCACAACAAGTCTGCAAAAGATATAAGCAGTAAAGGCTCTAAAGCTCACAGGCTTGTAAATACGTAATTCAAAGCACCAAACCAAGTTTTCCATATAAACATGCTCAATGCTATATATTCAAGGCTCAATCAACTCATAACCAACATCCAATCCCAACAATATAAATTTTCAATGAACACACAAACAACAAGTTGATGTCCGGTCAACTCACTCTCTACATCTATGAAAGCAATAAACATGCTAAAGCCGTAAACGTGCTTCTAATGCAATGCAACCTAAAATGCTCTATATGCAACTATATGAAAACACAC
The DNA here is from genome assembly GCA_016081115.2 of Rehmannia glutinosa. Lineage (NCBI taxonomy): Eukaryota > Viridiplantae > Streptophyta > Magnoliopsida > Lamiales > Orobanchaceae > Rehmannia > Rehmannia glutinosa. The sequence continues at coordinate 127,590 of JABTTQ020001964.1, read as the reverse complement.
AAAAATGCAAGATATTTTTTTTTTTTTTTGCATCTACACTTTTCAAATATCAAAATACTACTTCTCCCCCAAACTTGAATGAAATTGTACATTTTATTTCAAAAGGGGAAAAATAGAATTTCAATAGTGAAAAGTGGAGATATACATGAATCACTGTGGTGGCGGCGGTGGGAAGTGGCCTTGTGAGATGTTCCACATTTGTAATTGTTGTAGCACTTGCCACGTCTCCTCAGACCTCCTGTCATAGTCCTCCCGGAATGTGAGGAAATCAGCCCGATGCTGCCGCAAATCCTCCCTCTGTTGCCTAAACTCTTCTCCTTGATGGCGCAAGTCCTCCCCAAATGCATGTAGCATATCTTGAAATTCATTGCCTCGTTGGGATGTGCCACCATAAGAGGTTCCGGGATGATCCCCACTATGTGAGGGTCGGGGGTAATCGCCTCCATGTGAGGACTCGGGAATGTCATAGCCGAGTTGGAGGTGATGAGGTTCCACTCCCATTTCTTGTCTGTGTAGCTCCTCTTCCTCCGCCACCATATCCTCTTCATCCTGGAAGCCTTCAACTTTGTGCCTCTTCCTTGCATCGATAGCATTCGTAACTCTGTTATGTGCTTCAGAGTTAAGCAAAAAGTTGGTTGTGTCTGCCAAGGTATCTACTGTGGTGTACCTCGGGTTAGGTAATGGAAATGCGGCACCTTTCTTCTGTAGAAGAACCAACACACCATCTTCATTTGCAATAAATTTCATGTGGTGCAAAGATGCCAAATTAACCCGAGTGCCGCCCGGTATAGGCTCCAAGCCTCTAAAATCAATGTTGAAATGTCGGGCAATAGGGGTAATCAGACCCCCTATAGAAATAGTACCCCCTTCTCGCCTAGCCAACTGTTCCACTTGCTCTGCGAAATTGACGGTTGTGTTGTAGGGTGTATTTGTGAGCATACACCATAGTAGATACAGCTCCCTAGTAGTCATCCCTCCAATATTTTCTCGGGCGAACACGGAGGATGCAGTCACGCGTTGTATGTACCGGAAAACTGGATTCCGGATCCAAGAGGCTTTGGCGGTCCGTGCGGCATACAACATAGGCCCCGTTTGTGGTGTTTCTACCAGCATTCTCCAAAAGTCATATTGATCATAATTGGCCATTGGTCGGAAACGAGCATTCGTTGGAACCTCAAAGATGGTGTTCAATTGGGTAATAGATAGTTGTCTACGTACATTCCCCAACTGAAAGCGTATCAGATATGGTTCAAAAGTCCCGCCTTGTTTGAGTACTTCTACGGTGCTCAAAAACTCCAATGTGAATCGTTTAAAGGTCGGCCACCTTCGGCTTATGAAATTGGTCCATCCGACCTTTGCGAAAAACGCCAAACGTCCTCATGTATCCCCAAAGTTTGGGTACAGTCATCGTCGGCGTATCGGGACGGAGCTACTTGGCGACCAACTAAGCGATTCCACTGCTCTATGTCGTTTGCATTTGTCAATACCACATCATAAGCTGATGGACTGTTCGGGTCGACTTCTTGTGGTGCCTCGTTTCTTTGGGCCGTTCCGCCCACACGTCTCCTTCCACCCTGGGGATTTCTTCTCTCGGCCATGAAGGATTTGTACCTGAAATACATTCCATTAGCATCCCAGTATCATCAATGGCAACAACAAAGTAGGGGATTAAAGCTAAAATATTAGGTGATGCAAATGCACTTCCCTACTTCACTTTGATCGATCAACTACCCCAAGCAAGCAAGAATTATGGCCATTCTAGAAAATTATTAGCTAAAAGCTCAAACTATCATTGACCATGCCTTATTCATCAATATTTCATTCAAATACACTTCAATTACATAAGCCCACAAAGTGTTTGATAATTTGCCTCAAAGAATAATTCACACAATTCATAGCAAAAATATCAAAACAAGCACCAATCATGATCCCCATTACAAAATTGACACGAAATTCACAAAGGAAAACGAGTCTCTTACCTGAATTCTCGAAGTTTAACCCAAAGAGAATATTTGAACCCTAGGTGCTTTCTTTTCAAATTTCTTCAATCCAACTTGAACTCAAAGCCAAATGTAGTTCTAATATAATGGGGGAATGATTAAATGGGGGAATTTGGTTCAAAACTTGAGGAAAATTTGGAAATTTTTGAAAGTATTAGGAGGGGCGTGCGTGTGGTAGGTTTAAAGAATGAAAAGCAAAGATGTTAAAACCGCTGTTTACCTGGTTCCCGTAATGCGCACGGGTGGTGCGTTGGCGCACGGGTTACTCGTGCGCCATCCCGTAGAAACATCCACTCTCTGTAGGGCGCACGGGTCGTGCGCACCTGTACAGCAATTCAGGTAAATTTTTTTTTAACACACAAAATTAGAATAAAACACACACACAAAAAAATAAAAAATGAAATCCACACCAAAAACCGTTGGGTTGCCTCCCAACAAGCGCTATAGTTTACGTCTTTAGCTTGACACCTGTTTTCGTTCCGTCACGGGTCTCGCAAGGTGATGGATGTCACCTCCTCTTGATTACCTAGGTGGAAATAATGCTTAATCCTCTGGCCATTTACCATGAAAGTCTCACCATCTTTTGTTAACAATTCCACAACTCCGGGAGGATTCAATATTTTCTTTATCACGAAAGGCCCCGACCACCTAGATTTGAGTTTTCCCGGAAAACGTTTAAGGCGTGAATTGTACAAGAGGATGGGTTCACCTGGTAAAAACTCTCGTTTCTTAATCATTTTGTCGTGCCATCGTTTGGTTCTTTCTTTGTAAATTCGGGAATTTTCGTAAGCTTCATCCCGAAATACTTCCATCTCATTTAAATGGAGCAACTTCTCTTCACCGGCCTTTTGAAAATCCAGATTTAGTTTCTTAACCGCCCAAAATGCTTTGTGCTCCAATTCTACCGGCAAATGGCACGACTTCCCAAAGACAAGTTGATATGGAGATGTGCCCAACGGTGTCTTATATGCAGTCCGATACGCCCATAAAGCATCATCCAATTTTAATGCCCAATCCTTTCGGTTGATGTTAACCGTCTTCTCAAGAATTTGTATGATTTCCCAGTTGGCTACTTCGCCTTGCCCATTGGCTTGTGGATGGTATGCCAATGCAACTTTATGTTTCACCCCATATTTTGCCAACAAGTTGCTAATCAATTTATTTACAAAATGCGACCCTCCATCGCTAATTAAAGCTCTTGGAGTGCCGAATCGAGTAAATATATTTTTCTTAAGGAACCGCATCACAATTTGAGCATCATTTGTTTTGGAAGGAATCCCCTCTACCCAACAGGATACATACTCCACTGCAAGTAGAATATATTGATAGCCCGAAGATGATGGAAATGGGCCCATAAAGTCAATCCCCCAAACATCGAACAATTCAACTTCGATTACGTTTGTCATCGGCATCTCGTGTCTTCTGGAAATGTTGCCCATTCGTTGACACCTGTCACATTGTTGCACAAACAATAACAATCATTAAATAGAGTGGGCCAGTATAGCCCACTCTGCAATACCTTCGTCGCGGTGCGGGTTGGGCCAAAATGTCCGCCAGAGGGTGAAGAGTGACACTGTTGTAGGACTCCCTCCCATTCTTCTTGAGGTACGCATCTCCTTATGATTTTGTCAGCACACCTCTTAAAGAGTAGGGGGTCGTCCCACATGTAAAACTTGACGTCATGTAGGAATTTCTTCTTTTGATATGACGATATATTTGGAGGCAAAACTCCCGAAGCCAAATAGTTGAAAAATCCATACCACGGAAATTTTGCCTCGAGCATGAGTAACCGTTCATCAGGAAATTCCTCTTTTATCAATTCCGTGCTTCTTTGCGACCCCTCTTGATTTTCAATTCGAGACAAGTGGTCTGCTACCACATTCTCACATCCCTTCCGGTCCCTGATTTCCACATCGAACTCTTGCAATAATAGGATCCACCTAATCAACCTTGGTTTCGCATCCTTCTTATCAAAAAGATATTTGATAGCCGCATGGTCGGTGTGAACAATCGTTTTCGTTCCAATCAAGTATGATCGGAATTTATCAAATGCGAAGACAATCGCCAACATCTCCTTCTCGGTAGTGGTGTAATTCTGTTGAGCACTGTCCAGCGTTCTACTAGCATAGTAGATGGATCTAAACAACTTTTCCCTCTTTTGACCGAGAATAGCCCCTACCGCAAAATCGCTCGCATCACACATCAATTCAAACAGTTGGCTCCAATCCGGGGCGACAAGAATAGGTGCGGTCACCAATGCCTTCTTCAATGTTTCAAACGCCTGCGAACAATCATTGGAAAAATTGAAAGCAGCATCTTTTTCTAGCAATTGGCTCAAAGGCTTAGAAATTTTAGAAAAGTCACGGATAAACCTTCTATAGAATCCGGCGTGGCCCAAGAAGCTCCGAATAGCTTTTTCGTTTGTAGGAGGTGGTAATTTCTCGATCGCTACAATATTTGCCCGATCTACTTCCAAACCTGCAAAAGAGACTCGGTGACCAAGTACAATGCCATCGCGTACCATAAAATGGCACTTTTCCCAATTTAGTACTAGATTGGTCTCTTCACATCGCTGCAAGACTAGGGAAAGATTGTGAAGACAATTATCAAAAGAATCACCAAACACAGAGAAATCGTCCATAAACACCTCCATAACTTTTTCAATAAGATCGTGAAATATAGCCATCATACAACGTTGGAAAGTGGCAGGCGCATTACATAAACCAAATGGCATGCGACGAAATGCAAATGTGCCATAAGGACATGTAAATGTTGTTTTCTCCTGGTCTTCCGGCGCAATCATGATTTGATTGTACCCAGAATAACCATCTAAAAAGCAATAATAATCATAACCTGCAAGATGATCCAACATCATATATATAAAGGGGAGGGGAAAATGATCTTTTCGAGTGGCATCATTTAGTTTTCGATAATCAATGCAAATTCGCCACCCTTTAACGATTCTAGTAGCAATCAATTCTTCATTCTCATTTTTCACGACTGTTACCCCCCTTTTTTCGGCACCACTTGTACCGGACTTACCCATGAACTATCAGATATAGCATAAATGATCCCAACATCTAACCATTTCAACACTTCCTTCCTAACCACATCTTGCATGATAGGGTTTAGTCGTCTTTGGTTTTGCACTGATGGTTTATAAACATCTTCCATCCGAATTTTATGCATTACAACGGATGGACTTATGCCTTTTAGATTAGTTATAGACCATCCTAGTGTCGACTTATGTTTTCGTGAAACCCTTAACAGTTTATCAAGTTGAGTAGGAGTGAGAAGAGATGAAACGATTACCGGATTTGCATTATTTGCCCCAAGAAATGCATATTTGAGGTGTTCAGGTAATTGCTTGAGTTCCGGAGTCGACGTTGCTATTTCAGGGTCGCGTACGGGTTGCCCGTGCTCTAGCACACGGCCCGTGCGCTCTTCAGAGTCCTCAACTATTCCATCGGCATCACGCACGGGTCGTGCGTTTCTGCAAGTTTGGCTCCCTTATTTCTGACTTTGCGTTCTCGCCTCTTGCGCTCTTAGGTAGTTCCTGCATATGATCTAAGGAACAAACATAGTCGTACAAATCTTGGTTATCAAAATCAAGTACAACACTCGACATTGAGCACGAGTGGGTTAGACCAAATTCCAAATCGTCTGTAGACAATGTATGATCAACATAATCCTCAATGCATGAACTAACTATATCCAAAAAATTACAATTCTCCACCGTATCATGAAATTTCATTGCCTTATATATAGAAAATAAAACGTGCTCATCATTAACACGTAAAGTGAGCTCTCCTTTTTGTACATCTATTAAGGCTTTACCAGTAGCAAGAATAGACGTCCAAGTATCAGTGGAATGTCACAATCTTCTTCCATATCAAGAACCAATAAATCCACAGGGAATATAAATTTATCTACTTTTACCAGCACGTCTTCTATGATTCCCTTTGGATATGTAAGTGACCGGTCCGCAAGTTGCAATGTAACCGTGGTTGGCTTTGCTTCGCCTAGTCCAAGCTTCCTGAAAATGGACAAAGGCATCAAATTAATACTTGCCCCCAAATCACACAACGCCTTATTAAAGAAGTTACCACCAATGGCACAAGGGATAGTGAAACTCCCCGGATCTTTCAGTTTTTGTGGCAGCTTCCTTTGAATGATTGCGCTACATTCTTCCGTCAAATTCACCGTTTCAAAGCTTGTCATCTTCTTCTTCTTTGTCATAACATCCTTAAGAAATTTCGCGTAATTTGGCATTTGCTCTAGTGCATCTGCAAAAGGAATGTTAATGTGCAATTTCTTAAATATATCAAGGAATTTTGCAAATTGATCATCAAGATTTTTCTTTTGAAATCTTTGAGGAAAGGGAAGAGAGATAGGTAATTTAGATATATTAGAGTTAGATGATGATTTAAGCTTCTCAGCCCCTGTTTGTTCCTCCTCTTGTCACTCTTTTTCCCCATTTACTTCAACACCATCTTTCATCACCAATTCAACGTCTCCCGACTTAGATGCTTCCTCTGAAATTTTCAGATTTCCAGATTTTTCTTTAGGCCCCTCATATTCCGTACCACTCCGTAATAGAATAGCCTTGCATTGTTCTTTAGGATTAACTTCCGTGTTACTCGGAAATTGACCCCATTGATGTTGTCCACCCACATTAGTAGCCAATTGGCCCACTTGAGTTTCAAGACTCTTCATCGAACTTGTCATTAGGGTCATTTGTAGCTCCACTTTATCCAACCTTGAATCTTGCCTAGCGAAGCGACTCCTCGTGTCACTCATGAATGCATTTGATTGGTTTATGAATGAGGTGAGTGCATCTTCCAAAGATGATTTGCCTTCCACATTAGCACCCCCATTTGAGGTATTAAATCCCGGTGGTGGTTGCAACACATTCTTTGTATTGGCATAGGAAATATTTTCATGGTTTCTCAATCCCGGATGGTAGTGTGTTGGATTTGAATTGCTCCGGAAATTGTTGAAATTCCGGTTATTCACGTAATTTACCTCCTCCATCGGATATAGAAGAGCTTCACTACCCGTGTTCATGCTTGCTTCTGGCCCTTTCGTAAAAACACTCAATTGGGTTGTCAATGCCGCCACTTGTGCCGTCAATGCCTTAATTGGGTCTGAATCCGATATTTCTGCTACTCGTTGTACATTGGATCTTTCAGACGGCCACTGGTAACTGTTCATAGCCATTTCTTCAAGAAGATTTAAAGCATCTTGTGGGAATCTAGCCAACAATGCTCCTCCCGCTGCGGCATCAACAAAGGCCCTCGTTTGCTCCATTAAACCATTGTAGAAGAAACATAACTGTTGATCCTCTGGAAAGCCGTGTTGTGGACATCTTCTTAACAAATCCCTAAATCGTTCCCAAGCCTCGTACAAAGGTTCGGAGTCAAACTGTCGGAATTGAGTGATCTCACTTTTGAGCTGCAAAGTTTTCCTTGGTGGAAAAAATTTAAACAAAAACTTTTGGCTCAAATCGTCCCATGTGCTCACACTTCCTTGCGTCAAAGTACCCAACCAATTTCTCACCTTATCCCTCAAAGAGAAAGGGAATAGGCGCAATCTTATGGAATCATCCGAAATGCTATTCATTTTTATTGTGTTGCATATTTGGACGAAATGTGCAAGGTGAGAATTAGGATCTTCGGTTGCGAAACCCCCAAACTGATTTTGTTGTAACATGTTTATCAGTGCCAGTTTAAGCTCGAAATTATTGGCATTTATCGAAATATGAGCAACGCCACCGTAATTATGATTCGTTTGTGGTCGAAAGTAATCACGAATAGCTTGCTGTTGAACCGGTACCGGTAACTCGTTAACCCCGTTGTTACCCGGTATTGGTAACTCATTGATCCTGTTGATCCCATTGTTACCCCTGTTCCCTTCATCTAAATCCCCCATTATCGGATTTTGTTGTCTTTCACCGTCTAGTAGTAGCACCGATTCTCCTCGTGAGCCTCAACTTCCTGTATGAGCGGTATTAAGTCCCCCGCCTTTAGAGCGCGTGTTCATGCACTACCCGGACCAAACTAAAATAAACAAGTCAAATAATGTAGAATTAAAGTCAAACCAAAATAAAAAAATAAAAAATGTCTAAATTAAGAATAATTCTATCTATCGCAATATTAGCACCAAAATTTGTATTAGTCCCAGAACGGCGCCAAAACTTGTTCGCCTTAATTTTAGCTTCACCGCAAGTGTACGGTGTGCGTTATAGGAAAATGGTAGCAAGGTCGTATCCACGGAGACTAATAAATTAATATGTTAAGTATTGATCTAAGATAGTCTTATTTTTATTTAGACGATCGAAATTGGATGATTGTTGTATTGAGATTAAGACAATTTAAATCACTAAAACACAAGATTAAGATAACACAAATGATAGAAGTATCAAGATAATGAAATGGATTTCCGAGTTAAGGTTTTGATTAATAATCCTCTTGTTATCCGGTTTAATCAAGCCACGTTATTATCAATATTCCTATAAGACGATCACAAAGCTATTTTATCCTTCCTCTCGAGATGCATATAAAACGTAGATTGAAATACTTATGCTAGCATCTCTACTCAACATGAAGCATTCAACTCCCAAAAGTTTAAAAGATCAAATATCCTCACAAATATTTACAAACCTCTCAATTCATGCAAATATTTGTGTCGAGTACTCAAGATCTAATATTGAAACTCATCTCTCGAATTATGAATCAATATATCAAACAAGTTAAATCATTGATCAAGTGATAAAACAACAATAAGCTCAAAATACTCAAATAGGCTTCAAGATAATAACTTCAACTAAGATTAAAACATCCAACAAGAGTTCATTAATCTACTTCCAAAAATGTCAGAATATCCTTGTGTGCGCCCCCCAAAAAGCCTTTTTATACCCACCTTTCGGTTTAGGGCATAATGTCGCAGACATGGGATTCAGTAGCGAGGCCTTGCGCACGGGTCGTGCGTCGGAGCACAGGCTACCCGTGCGCCATCCCGTAGAAATCATCCAGTCTCTGTAGGGTGCACGGGTCGTGCGTCGGCGCACGAGCCACCCGTGTGCCATGCTGAAGCTCAAATTTTCTTCATTCAGGGGTGCACGGATGGTGCCTAAGGCACGCCCAACCCGTGCGCTCCCTGTATTATCCTTATACGCTCATCTTTCGCTCATTTTGGCTTCACTTTTCGTATGTTCACTCAATTCTCCGTGTTTCCACTTTGCTATGCTCATAATTGTATTCAATCTGCTTCAAATATCATGAAATTCCTATAAAAAGCAAAGTGTAATATCTTTTCCACAAGGAGTGAATATGTAACATTTTACGCGAGTATATGCATGTTTACCCATCATTATAACCAGAAATATGCCTCAAAATATATGCAAAACTCACACCTATCAAAGAGAATACAGGAACTCGACTGGAGAAATATCAGCTGAGATGCAACTATGTGAAGTGTCAGTCAAGTCAACCCAAGATAGCCAAGTCTCAAGTTGAAGTGACAGATGAGTCATCCAATGATTGGAAGCTGACTCGAAATCATCTGGAGAATTTAAGGAACTGCAGTCAAGTCAAGACAACTGAAAAGGATCCGTTGCACAGAAATCAAGAAAGTTACTTAAACAAGTAATACTTCCATACTTCCTTTCTTAAAGTGCTTAGTCCCAGAAGCGTGCAAAAGGAATAAACCAATGGGAAGCACTGAACCCGTGTCAGAACTCTGAAAAGCTGAAGGTTCATTCAATACGAGGAAATGTCAATTTCGAGGACTGCAACAAGAGAAGCCAACGACCACAAGTGTCTTTTGAAAATTAGCCTATCTCTTCAACGGGCAGATTTTCAAAAGAACACTATAAAAGGCTGAGGAATCAATTTGAGAAAAGGTTACCTTGACTACCTGTACTACGAACATTCAAGCTATCATTTGAGCTGTAACCTACAAAATATTCTCAAGTCATTCAAGCTTAATCCTCAGGCCAGAACTTCGAAGGAGATCAATCTAACACTTACCTGTGAAGGAAAGACGACTTCAGTCAGTTGAAGAGGAAATATTTGAAGAATCAAAGCGGTCTACATTCCACAGAGGATTGTAGAAAGGTTCAAGGTCGAACCAGTCTCAAGGACTTGGAGGGTTTCGTGATCAAATCCAAGAAACTTGAGCAAGTGAGATGTAGTAGCAAGGCAGCTGCCCTGTGAAGAAGCTGAGTCGGACGAGAAGCCACCGTGTGTGACCAAGGCATCTCGGATCGAGTCCCAAAGGATCAAGTCGGTTGTGTGATCAAGACTTGCATCCGGACTGATAACCACTTTGTACTGATTAATACTTAGTGGATTCCTCCAGGAGTTGGAGAAGAGAGGATTAGAATAATTACCCCATCTTGAACCTCTATAAAATTTATTATGTCATTTAAATTTCAGCACTTCAATTCTCGCATATTACTTTATATCTCATTGATAAATTTGCTATCCAATTGATATTTAACAAAGTGCTAAAACCAAGTGTTAAAACAAATCTAATCCAAATTCAAGGGTGTTAAAGTCTTCCGCTGAAAACATATCACAGTTGAGTTAAGCTTTACACTAAGCAGTGAGTTATTCTATCAACAAATCGATCCGAGTGCTTGAGTGGCTAACTCTGCTGGTTAACTAACTTAGCTGTCCATCAAGGACTTAGCTGTGAAGAATTAACTCTGAACGATTTTAAAAAGGACTAAAACAAAAAGTTGGTAAGGTTTATTCAACCCCCCTTCTAAACCTTACACTCACACCCCTTGGTACCTACAAGTGGTATCATCGCGGTTGGTTCATTGAACCTTCCGCACTGGTTACTAAACTAGATCTCCAATCTTTCAAAGTTTGCTTTAGCACTTGATTTTTCAAAACTCTTTTATTTGGCAAAGTTACTATCATGGAAGCAAATTTGACACGCATCCCTATGTTCACAATTGAGGAATTTGATGATTCGAAAATTCGTATGCAGGCTCATCTATCAGCATTACACGATGAAATGTGGATAGTAATAAAAGATGGGCCACTACAAATTTTAAAAGTGAACACAGCTGCAAGAAGAGCTGTTGCAGCTGAAGAAGAAGAGGATGTTGCTCTCATACCAGCTATGGTTGAAAAACCCAGAGCTGAATGGGCAAATGATGATAGAAAAAGATACAATCTAGACAATGTGGCCAAGGACATTCTTTACAAGACTTTGGACAAAGCCATGTTCAACAAAGTCAAATCATGCAAGACGGCCAAAGAAATCTGGGATAAGCTAACTTTGATTTGTGAAGGCTCTGAGCAGATCAAAGAAAATAAGCTATCTATTGCTGTACAAAAATTTGAAAATTTTAAAATGCTTGCAGGAGAAATCCTGGATCAACTGGATGCTCGATTCACAGAAATTACAAATGAGTTATCTGCACTTGGAAAAGAATATACACAGAAGGAAATGTGTATGAAGATTCTAAGAAGTCTTCCAGATGAGTGGGAAATGAAGGTCATGGCCCTGAGGCATTCCATGGATCTATCAAAAACATCCAACCATGAGCTATTCTCAGATCTCAAAGCCTATGAATTTGAGCTGAGAAGAAAAGACCAAGAAGAGACAGTTGTGCCCAAAATTGCTGCTCTAATAGTTAAGGATGGGAAAAGAGCTGAAGGCAAAGAAGTCATCGATCAGGAGGAGATTGCCTTGATGGTTAAAAGATTTAACAAGTTCTTCAACAAGAATTACAAGAAAGGAAAAGGTGAATCCTCTAGAAGACACTCAGCTCCGTCCAAGTCAAGGGAAGATAGGCCACCCAAGAGAGCAGAGCATCAAAGTCGAGTACCAAAGAGCTGACAATCCGAGAATGGAAAGAGTTGAACAAAAAGTTGAGAATCTATGCTGGAACTGCAGGCAACCAGGTCACTATGCCATTGATTGCCCATATCCTGTAGTCAACAAATACAGGAATGAAGAGTAAAGAAGAGTCTTCAGGGAAAGAAGACAAAAAAAAAAAGGCAATGTTGGCTGCAGAAACTGCTGAGACAGGCAAGCCAAAAGACACAGCAGACTCAGAGAGTAGTGAAGCTGACTACTCGAGTGATTCTGAAGAAGAAGCCTTGATCTGCTTAATGGCCAAAGAACAAGACCAACCTGACCAAGAAGATGAGGTACACTCTAACTCATCTCACTCAGATTCTAGTGACAGTGATTGTGACACACACACTTCATCACCCACTAATCTTTATGATTCATTAGGCAAAAATCAAAATGATGAAAGACTTTGAGCACATTAAATCCTCACACACACTGCTAAATGAGGAAAACAGCCTGCTCAAAAGCCAAAACTCACAGCTGACTAAGGAGCTAAGTACTCTGAGTCACATAGCTGATGAGAATAAAGAACTAAAGGCTGAAAATGCTAAGTTAATAGCAGAGATAGCTGCTATAGAAAAAAGGGAAAATGACCTCAAAAATGTGATTGCCTCATTCACTAAGGCATCTAAATCTTTGGATGATCTAATTATGAGCCAAAGAGAATGTGGAGATAAGACATGTCTAGGATTTAATTCCTTTATGCTAAGTCAAGCTCCCAAAGTAATTTTGGAAAAAGGATCTTCAAGTAATGAAGCATCTCAAAAATCCAAAACTCCAAATGGTGCACACACATTCATTCCAAAGCACAACCACAACCAAACTGGCCTTGGTTATAAAGGAAAAGGAAAATGACCCGATTGAGTATCTTTGAGAGACAGAAAGAAATCGGCAGAGTTCCTCAAAAACTCAAACAGAAGTACATCGTAAAGAAGAAACAGAGCTACCAAAAGCCCCAGAAGTTCTATAAAAGGAACACACATGATGGAAATGGTAGAAACTACCCAAGTCAAGCTGATTGGTACAATGTGAAAAATCAGCAAAGATCTATGGAATACAAGCCTAAATGGCAAAGGCCTAGAACTCAGCAAAGGCCATTCCAAAGGCAACAAAGCTACTATCAGCATACATATGCACCCAGGCACTACACTCAGAGATATCACAATTACCCAAAGAAGGCAATTGCTAAAACACACACACACATGCATACGAAAAAAGACGAGTTGTATGAACCTAAAGCCCCCAAGCAATTTGCCAAAGTGAATTATGATTATGGCACGGATAGATGGCAACCCCTTAGAGTCAAATCATTTGGCTATAGGTTGGTTGGATCATCTTCAAAGACTAACCCCTCGGGACCCAGGCAAGTATGGGTACCTAAAAACTAAATTCCTTGATTGTAGGTTCAAGGAAAAGCTGAGTGCCAAGGAACCTGGTACATGGATAGTGGCTGTTCCAGACACATGACAGGAAACAAGAAAAATCTAACAAAATTCAAGGAGGTTAGAGGTGCAAAAGTTATATTTGGAGGGAATGAAGCTCCAGGAGAAATAAGAGGCATTGGATCCATCAAGAAAAATGGATTAGAGATCACAGATGTTGCATATGTTGAAGGACTCAACTTCAATCACTAAGTATCGATCAACTCGTGACAAGGGCTATAATGTTGGATTCAACATGGGTGTATGCCAAATCAAGGACACTGAAGCTAATGAAGTAGTGCTACAAGGATGCAGACAAAAGAACATCTATGTGGTGGATTGGTCAACTGCAACACCAAGCACTTGCCTACTAGCAAAGAGCACAGCCGAATCAAGTTGGCTGTGGCACAAGAAGCTGAGTCACCTGAACTTCAAAACAATTAACAAACTTGCAAGAAGTAATCTTGTAGAAGGACTTCCAGACTCAGTATACAAGAAGGAGAGTGTATGTGATGCATGCCAGATGGGAAACCAGATCAAATCATCATTTAAAGAAAGGACATGTCCATCCTCAACAAGGATATTGCACCTGTTACATATGGACTTATTTGGTCCAGTTGAACCAGCTAGCATAAGTGGAAAGAAATACACCTTGGTGGTAGTAGATGACTATTCTAGATACACATGGACAATTTTCATGTGTAAGAAGAAAGAAACCTTGCGAAGCTACCCGCAAATTATGAAGAGAATCAAAATGAGAAGAGTCAAACCATCATTAAAATAAGATCTGACAGAGGAACTGAGTTTGTCAATGGAATAATAACTCAGTATTGTATTGAAAATGGTATTGCTCATGAACTATCTGCGACAAGAACTCCACAAAGCAGAATGGAGTTGCGAGAAAGAAGAATTAACTCTCAAAGAAGCGAAAAGACCATGTTAGCTGCAAGCGGGGATGCCTAAAAGATTTTGGGCTGAAACAATAAACACAGCATGTTATACTCAAAATAGATGCATGATAAATAGACAGCTGACAAAAACTCCCTATGAGATTTGGACAGGGAGAAAGCCAAATGTTGCATATTTTAGAATATTTGGATGCAAATGCTTCATCCATAATAATGTCAAAGACAACTTAAAGGCTTTTGATGCCAAAGCTGATGAAGGTATCTTCTTGGGATACTCAGCTGAAAGTAAAGCCTATAGAGTGCTCAACAAAACGACAATGGTTACAGAAGAGTCCATCCATGTGGTGTTTGATGAACCCAAAGTAAATGAAGAAGACATTAAAGAGTTAGCTGATAAGTTGAATCAGCCAACTGTGCAGAAAAGTCCCTATGTTGAAGCTGAAGCTGGAGCAATTAACCAAGATAAAGAAGAGATAGCTGAATCTCAAAGACAGCTGGACAATCTGCAGCTAAGTGATAATGAGAGAGCTGCTCAGGACAACACAGCTACAAGAAGACTGAATCCAGCTAACCTACTCTAACCTGATGTAAGATGGCTGAGGGACCATCCTCCAGACCTAATCATTGGAGATGTAAGAGAAGGTGTAAGAACCAGATCCAGAGCTCAATAAGAAGCCATGTTCACTTGTTTTATCTCTCAAATAGAACCAAAAGATGTGTCACAAGCATTGAATGACACACATTGGATTCAAGCCATGCAAGAAGAGCTGAATCAGTTTGAAAGGAACAAAGTATGGGAATTGGTTCAAAGACCAACCCATCAAAATGTTATTGGCACAAAATGGGTTTTCAGAAACAAAATGAATGAAGAAGGTTTTATGGTAAGAAACAAGGCAAGATTGGTAGCCAAAGGGTATTGCCAAGAAGAAGGAAAAGATTTTGATGAAACTTTTGCCCCTGTTGCAAGATTAGAAGCAATAAGGATGTTTTTTGCCTATGTTGCACACAAGAACTTCATTGTATATCAAATGGATGTAAAAAGTGCATTCTTGAATGGATAATTGGAAGAAGTATATGTTGAACAACCTCCAGGATTTGAGCAGAAGACTCTTGGAGATAAAGTGTACAAGCTCAAGAAAGATCTATATGGATTAAAACAGGCACCAAGAGCATGGTATGATACATTATCACAATTCCTGACTGAGAACGGATTCACAAAAGGCAAAGTAGATAGAACACTCTTGAAATTCAAGATGGGAAGAGTATCTTGCTTGTTCAAATATATGTGGATGACATCATTTTTGGATCCACAAACAAAGAGCTGTGTGATAAATTCTCAAACCTCATGCAAAGCAAATTTGAAATGAGCATGATGGGAGAGCTGACATTCTTCCTAGGACTCCAAGTAAAACAACTGAATGATGGAACCTTCATAAGTCAGACAAAGTACACCAGAGAATTCATGAAGAAATTTGGTATGGAAGAGAAGTCTTCTGTGAAAATACCAATGAATACATCGATCAAAATGGATATGGATGCGGATGGCAAGCCTGTGGATCAAACAAGATCTGAGCACTCATTGGATCACTTTGCTCTATCTCACAAAGCAAGTAGGCGGACATCACCTTTGATGTAGGTGTATGTGCAAGATTTCGATCTGCTCTAAAAAGAAAGCCACATGATCAAAATGACCAAGGAATATTGAGATATTTAAAGGAAAGCCAAGAAGTTGGCTTATGGTATCCAAAGGAAGGTGGATTCAAGCTAATTGGTTATTCATATTCTCGACTATCTTTGGATGTAGAGTTGACGGAAAAGTACTTGGTACATGTCAAATGCTTGGAAATAGGTTAATTTCTGGTTCGGAAGAAGCAAAACTCAATAGCCACATCCACAACAAGGCGAATACATAGGCTGCGCAAACAAGCAGTGCCCAATTCTTATGGATGAGACAGCAGCTGAGAGACTATGAAGTTGAAGAAAAGGAAATTCCAATTATGTGTGATAACACAAGTGCAATTACAATCACTCAAAATCCTGTGTTACACTCAAGAACAAAGCACATTATGTCAGATACCATTTCATAAGAGACCATGTTGAAAAGAAAGACATCACTTTGGAATACATCTCAACTGATAAGCAGTTAGCTGATATATTCACAAAACCATTATGTGAATCAAGATTTGTAGAACTCAAGCATGAATTAGGGTTAATTGAGCTGAGTTGACACTCAGAAGACTCAAGGAAAAGAGATGGAACATGAAAATATGGAAAAAGAGCGGAGCTCTTAAAACAGCTAAGTGATAAGGGTCTTTTTATGCATGTTTTATGTGTATATTTGAGTAGAATTTGAGTTATTTTGTTGTTACTTTCGTTAGTTTTTGATTGTATATTGTTTATACTACTGTGAGGTGCTTTTATTGGTGTAGATTGACCATTCGGGGCTAATTTTGGTGAATTTCGGACCATGGATTCATGTCAAAACATACCGGGGAGTTTAAAGATGCAAAAACGCTCGAAATACCAAGCCAAACGCGTCATTTTGGGGCCTTTTTGGTCCAACACGGCCAGGGGGTGTCGGGCAACACGGCCAAGTTCAAACAGGGCGAAAAATCACAATTTTTAGACTTGGACAGACTTGAAAACGGCCTGGCCGTGTCGTACAACACGGCCATGTCGTACAACATGGCCTGGCCGTGTCGTACGACATGGCCATGTCAGACCAATTTTCAGCAAAATTCAAGCAGCACGGCCAGGGCGTGTCGGGCGACATGGCCGTGTTCGGGGGACTTTTTTGCAACTTTTCCATGCGAAAATTATGGAAAACTTACCAACCAAGCTTTTTGACCACTTTTGTACACCTTTAACACCCTATTTTGCTACAACGTGTCCCCATATTCCCTCAATTATCATTTGAATACAAGAATTCACCAACCCAACAATGAATTGGAGCATTTGTTTAACAAAAGATGGCATTATTAATGTGTTCTTGCACAAAAATAATGTCTATAAAAGCCAAGAGTATGAGTTGGGGGAATCATTCATTAATTCAAGATACATTGAATTCATTAGATTCATAGATTCATTAAATTCATTAGACATTGGAGATCAAGAGGTCTTGGAGGAGTAAGCTTGTAGCAACATTGGAGAAGAAGGCTTGGAGCAACATCATCAATCAAGAAAGAAGCCAATTGAGATTTTGAGAAAGATAAGTACACCATGTCTACAATACTTAAATCTTCTTGTGTAATTTATTCTTTGGTCAAAATCATGTGTAGCTAAACTCCTAGAGTTTGAATGTAATGAACTCTAGAATGGATTTGTGATTAAGGTGTGTATGTTTAATAAAATCTTTATATTTTGTGTGATTCACTTATATTATGCTTCGTTCATTCGAATTGATATATGCGCAATATTGATTTGAAGTTTATTTTTCATCCGAGAAATCGAGAGATTCATGGTGAAATAGAACCTATATAAGTGAAAAGAGTTGCATGCAATCCTAGATATAGGACGACATAAATCTTCTGGATTAGGGTCAAACCTAATATGGGAATTCACAAATCGTTATAATGCTGTCTTGGGGGTTTTAACTAGAAAGAGATTTCAGGTAATCAACTTGAGATTAGAAGTTTTTCGCCTTGAGAAATGGTTTAACTTAAATTGGGAATTTCTACGGTCCACAAGACATGAGATTTTATTAAAAGAGGTTGGTTTTTGCTTAAGGGCTTACGGTTGTATTTTTAACTTGCCAAATCACAAAAACATTCTAGAGGGATTTACATTCAAACACATTTCTATATCTTGATTTCTTATTTTACAAATCTTCCTTCATTTTTACAATTTATAATTTGTTTTCCTTTTTTATCAAACAAAAACTCTGAAAATTGTTAGATTAAATAACAAAAAGACGGTAATTATTAGTACTTACAATCCTCGTGGGAATGACACTCGGTACTTAATAATCTATACTATAAAACGATATGTGCACTTGCCTACGGTTTTAAAGGTAGCTTTTGAGCCATCAAGTTTTGGCGCGCGTTGCTCGGGATTGTAATATTAAGAACACCATATTTTTGTTAATTTAATCATTTTTTTATTTTATTTCATCATTTGTCTTTCTTTTTATCTATCTTTGTAAGTCTTGGATTACACTTATCCTCTTTATTTACCGCAGGTGCATGCCTACTGCGTCGCCGAATTTGGAAGAGGCGACACCGCCCGATAACACGAGGAAAGTATTATCTGAGACCCGCGAGGAGGATATTAACGAAGGCAAGGATCCCGATATGGCGGATGAACAACAAAGAACCATGTACGACTATGCCAAGCCATCTATGGACGGCACATCGTCTAGTATCGTAAGGCCCACCAGGAAGCTTTATTATCCCTTGCACAATTGATGGTTTACCTGTTGATAGGGCACTAGCCGACTTGGGAGCTAGTATCAATGTGATGTCTTATGAAACATTTAACCATGCGGGATTAGGTGAACTTAAACCTATTTGGATGGACATTCAATTAGCCGATAAATCGATTAAACATCCTAGAGGTATTATTCATGATGTGTTAGTCAAGATTGATAAATTCGTGTTTCCAGTCGATTTCGTTATTCTTGACATGCATGATAATATAGAAGTTCCCTTAATTCTAGGGCGTCCATTTTTGGCTACATAAAATCTCTCATTGATGTGCATGATGGAAAACTTATTTTGAGAGTAGGGAGTGAACAAGTTATCTTTAAAATTCCCTTGAAAAATCATATAGATGATACTTGTTTTCCTATAAACTTGATTGGGAAAAATGATCTTTTGCTTGATACACCATCTAATAAACCCTTGAAAACATGTGATGTTCAGTGTGTAGAAGTGCTCACAGAAAAGTTCATATTTAAAGATGTTGTGCAGAAAAATGGGACCGTGAAGGTAAATTGTTCGAGATTTGACTTAGGTGGCGATGTTAAGGATTTTCATAAGTTCAAGGCTCCGCCCGATTAAATCTTCACATTTAGGTGACATAGTCCAGCTATACGACGTTAAAGAAGCGCTAACCGGGAGGCAACCCGATGTTTGTGTGCAATTGTTTTCATTTATTTTTATTTTTTTTTATTTTCTTTCAAAATAATCACAAGTCCTTAATTAGAGTCAATTTCAAAAACAAAAAAAACTCTTGAGCTTCTTCTTGGTTGTCCTAATTGGGAATATTTGAGATTTCACGGTATTCGAGTTGTGTGTTGCTTAACTTTAATTAGGTATGAAGATGCCATTGAACGTCCCGTACCAAAACAACCCAATGTTCGCTCAACACCGATTCCACTATTGTAGTAAGGTCGTATTTTTCTTTTTCCACCTCTTTTATATCATTCTAATTTCTTTGCTTTTTGAGTATTGGTGTGTGTTTGTCCATTTCTTTCTTTCACATTGAGGACAATGTGAATCTTAAAAGTTGGAGGTGGGTACAATAACATTTTCGGAATGCTTATATGCTTGTTTGTGAGAGATGTGATTTTTATTTTTTAACAAATTGAATGTTTGCTAGTCAATAACTTGGCCCAATTATACCTACATTAACTTGTTAATTTGTGTTTTCAATGTGAAGCAATTGATTGTCTAAGATAGATTGAGCGTGGATGCGGGCAAAATTTTGATGAGATTTCTAACACCATAAATACTTGATGTGTTAAGGCATATACGACGATACCTAGCTATGAACGTCCCGAGAACTCGTGATTTAGTAGTGGTTAACTAATTGTTAAACCAAGCTTGCGAATAAAAAAAAAAGAGAAAGAGAAAATGAAAAAAAAAGAAAAAGAAGAAAAAAAATGGACCAATCGAGGTTATACTCCTCTATTTGTTGTTGCTTAGTAACTAGGAGACACAAATATGAGTATGGGAAACCACCCTAGTAGGGTTTGAACAGAAATTCAAAATTTAAACCTAGTGGAAGCATGCTTCGAAAGGTCCTAAAAAAAAAGAACGAAAAAAAGGGGGAATGTATACTCCTTAACTTCTCATCCCAATAAAGTTCACGAAGCTTGGTTATATAACTAGTAGGCTAACTATAAAGATCTATTTAGTTCTTGTATTTTCATAGCATTATTGAATTGAAGTTGTTCATAACTATCAATATTTGTGGAGTGATGATTTCAAGTCTCAATAATTCCTACTGATATTACGGTCTTTCTTGAGAGTCGATCGCTTTGCAAAACAATATTTTTTTACTGAATGGTTAATTCGGGTTGAGAAGGCTAAGAACTTGACTGCTTGTGTTCAATGTGTTGAAAAAAGAAAAGAAAAAAAAATTGTGTGTTGTGATTTATTGAATCCCTCTTTTTGATATTATGTTTTGCTTGAGGACAAGCAAAGTTCAAAGTTGGAGGTGGTTTGATAAGGGTCTTTTTATACATGTTTTATGTGTATATTTGAGTAGAATTTGAGTTATTTTGTTGTTACTTTCGTTAGTTTTTTATCGTATATTGTTTATACTACTGTGAGGTGCTTTTATTAGTGTAGATTGACCATTCGAGGCTAATTTTGGTGAATTTCGGACCATGGATTCATGTCAAAACATACCGGGGAGTTTAAGGATGCAAAAACGCTCGAAATACCAAGTCAAACACGTCATTTTGGGGCCTTTTTGGTCCAACACGGCCAGGGGGTGTCGGGCAACACGGCCATGTTCAAACAGGGCAAAAAATCACAATTTTTAGACTTAGACAGACTCGAACACGGCCATGTCGTACGACATGGCCTGGCCGTGTCGTACGACATGGCCATGTCAGACCAATTTTCAGCAAAATTCAAGCAGCACGGCCAGGGCGTGTCGGGCGACGTGGCCGTGTTCGGGGGACTTTTTTGCAACTTTTCCATGCGAAAATTATGGAAAACTCACCAACCAAGCTTTTTGACCACTTTTGTACACCTTTAACACCCTATTTTGCTACAACATGTCCCCATATTCCCTCAATTATCATTTGAATACAAGAATTCACCAACCCAACAATGAATTGGAGCATTTGTTTAACAAAAGATGGCATTATTAATGTGTTCTTGCACAAAAATAATGTTTATAAAAGCCAAGAGTATAAGTTGGGGGAATCATTCATTAATTCAAGATACATTGAATTCATTAGGTTCATAGATTCATTAAATTCATTAGACATTGGAGATCAAGAGGTCTTGGAGGAGTAAGCTTGTAGCAACATTGGAGAAGAAGGCTTGGAGCAACATCATCAATCAAGAAAGAAGCCAATTGAGATTTTGAGAAAGATAAGTACACCATGTCTACAATACTTAAATCTTCTTGTGTAATTTATTCTTTGGTCAAAATCATGTGTAGCTAAACTCCTAGAGTTTGAATGTAATGAACTCTAGAATGGATTTGTGATTAAGGTGTGTATGTTTTTAATAAAATCTTCATATTTTGTGTGATTCACTTATATTATGCTTCGTTCATTCGAATTGATATATGCGCAATATTGATTTGAAGTTTATTTTTCATCCGGGAAATCGAGAGATTCATGGTGAAATAGAACCTATATAAGTGAAAAGAGTTGCATGCAATCCTAGATATAGGACGACATAAATCTTCTGGATTAGGGTCAAACCTAATATGGGAATTCACAAATCGTTATAATGTTGTCTTGGGGGTTTTAACTAGAAAGAGATTTCAGTTAATCAACTTGAGATTAGAAGTTTTTCGCCTTGAGAAAGGGTTTAACTTAAATTGGGAATTTCTACGGTCCACAAGACATGAGATTTTATTAAAAGAGGTTGGTTTTTGCTTAAGGGCTTACGGTTGTAATTTTAACTTGTCAAATCACAAAAACATTCTAGAGGGATTTACATTCAAACACATTTCTATCTCTTGATTTCTTATTTTACAAATCTTCCTTCATTTTTACAATTTATAATTTGTTTTCCTTTTTCATCAAACAAAAACTCTGAAAATTGTTAGATTAAATAACAAAAAGACGGTAATTATTAGTACTTACAATCCTCGTGGGAATGACACTCGGTACTCAATAATCTATACTATAAAACGATAGATGCACTTGCCTACGATTTTAAAGGTAGCTTTTGAGCCATCACTAAGTGAATCAGCCGTATCGGAAAGTCAGCTGCAACGAGTTGGCTGACAGCAGAGTCACGATGTGGATAGAGAGAAGAAAAGTTGAATCAGCCAAGAAGTAAGCTGAGTTGCCTATGAGCGAAGTGACAAAAACGCAGTCGTTTACGCTAAGCGGGAATGTTTTTAAGAATGACGTCGGATAATTATGACGTGTCAGATCAAAAAAAAGCATACTAAGCTTAGGATTGGATATAAATGCTGTCGCATTAAATGCGAGAAATTAAATGTTAATCGGCGTGCAAAATCTGAGCTGTTGATCTTGATCTAATTTCAAAAACCGTCCGCACGTCCTTTCATAACCCATACAAATACCCTCTCGTCCGTTTCTCTCTCACTTTACACAAACTGTTCATTTCTCTCAAGAGCAAAGAAAGCAACTTTTCTCTCGAATCCTTACAGATCTCCAGAGTAATTTTCTAAAAGTTTCGTTCGGTAAAACTTCAACAAATGGCATCTACTTATGATTTTGTCAAGTTGGGAAAACAAATCCACACTGGTTCTACCGTGGATTTTGAAGGAATGATCAAACAAGGGTTCGACGAAAACCTTGTGAAGAAAATAGCTGAGAAAGTGGAGAAGTCTGGGCTGAAACCCTTTCTCACAATGGAGTTTCAAATGACCTACGTGGAAGAGGTCACGCAGTTCTATGTGAACGCTGAAGTTCACGATGAGGGCATCAAGTCCTCTGTTCACGGGAAGGAAGTCAAAATCACTGCCAAGGATTTGGCGAGCACGCTTTGCTACTACCGAAGGGAAGGAGTCTGGGAGATCTATGAGGGTGGACGTAAATCTTTCTTTGCATGGAAGGAAGTGGCCAAACCTGACTATGCTGCGAAGGTGGTATACACAGCTGATAAGAAGCTGCTGAAAGAAGACTACCACAAGCTGTTAGATATTGTTTCCATGTGCGTAGACATCAAATTTGGAAGCTTTAACCAGCTGTCCAAAACCAAGCTGATCGTGATGGCTGCGATCATGGAGGAGAAGAAGGTAAACTGGTTTGAGTTTGTATACAGCAGACTCTGCCAGAATATTGGGAATAAGTCATTCAAAGCAGATGGATCGTTCGGAGGATCCTTGGGATATGGTCTGGTGATTGGCTGGTTGATGGAGGTGAAAGGTGTTCCTCTCCGACATGGAAAAGCGTTCCATGTTAATAAAAAGATGTTCCGATCAAATCTCTCCGGAGCACAGAGGAGAGCTTATGCCAAGAGATCTGACACAAGTGAGGGGGAATCAGCTGACCCCGAGGAAACAACTGTTGTCTCCCCTCTGAAGAGGAAAGCTGCCCATGCAGCTGGAAAGAAGACTGCTACCCCAACAGCAAAGAAAACAAAAGATACACCTACCCCTGCCCAGTAAAGTCACCCCCCTCTGCGGCAGCCGATGATGGAGAAGGAACCTCAAATACCTTATCCGGTTTATCAAGAAAAGGAGGACCGACAAGCTTTAAAGCCGCTCCTCGAGAAAAAAAGAAAGAAGCACCGGCCCCTACCGCCTGGACTCGGAGGAAAGCGCATCCGAACGAGAAATTCCTCCGTAAGGACCAAAAGGAGAAGACTCTTCAAGCGATCAGAGCTTGAGAAAACAACAGAGTTTGCCACTCGGCTGGAGCAGATCAAAAAATGAAATTGGAAGTAGAGTCTCTGATTATTGATGCAATCAAATCTGCTTTGGCCGTCAATGAGAGGCAAGTTGAAGACCAGTATGGACAGAGCAGTGAGGAAAAGATCAGCTAAGACAGCTGAATCCCCTGCTGACAGGACTATATCTCCACATGTCCCTGATGTTGTTGAAGGAGTTGAGCAGCAGAGTATGTTGCCTTCTATTCCTGAAAAGGAAGGGCAACAGGGAGATGATGATGAAGAAGATGATGATGTGATGATCCTATCCCCACCATATCCAGACATCCAAAATCGTCTGCGAGAATGGAGGAAGTGGAAACTAAGTCGATCAAGAGAATAGTTCCAAAGACCGGAGTTTATTGAAGAAAAAGAAGAACTGTTGAATTTCCTCGGTTTGACCACAGTGGTCCAAGCACTGGATGAAGAAAACTGCACGGATATCTTGCAGATATTCAAAACAAGGAGAAGGAGAGATCGGCGGGAAGGTGAAGCTCGTGAGAAAGCGATGTCTGTCCTCTAATCGAACCACCGATCATACTCATCCACACCTTGATATGCTTTCGAGAGCGATGAAGATCGGACCACGATCTTCTTCTTCAAGAATTGGAGATCAGACAAGCCATGCGAGAATCCGGGATCCTACATGAGCAACGGTGATGGAAGGCCCTGGGAATCTTCCAAATCACGCTTGGAGATTGATCCTATGGGAGTGGTGCGGCGGATTGCAACCGTTATTCTTCTTCTTACCACTTCCCCGCTCACTTTGATGAAGGCATTAAGGAATTGGCAATGAAACCGGGAACTTGGGGACCCAAGTCGAGCCAACCCCTCGAAGGTGCTTTATCACCTGCCCCAATGGCGACAACTCACGAGGAAACAACCGGAGTCCGGAGAAGAGTGACCCCATTCCAAGTCACTCGGTGGTGTCTTGGTGAGGAAAACTCCTCCACCGCAGCTAGGTCGAGAATGTTGTAGGCGACCCCATAACAAATCTAGGAGGCGAAGTGGAGAAGGAAAAACAAACAGATACACAGACAAGTTGTCAGCAGACGAGGCTCGGACAATTGAGACTGTCTCCCGGTGAAGTGCCAACCGCTTCTCGAAGGCGATAATGACGCTCTTGCGCGAGAGGCCTGAGATGGATCTGCCCGAGTTAACACTGCAGGCGATGAAAGTGCAATCCATGGAGTTGAGACTCCGGTGGATGCCACCTCTGAAGACCCTAAGACGATTGAGTGCAGCCGAAGGGATTGTCCAGGCCTCGCTGCAGCTGAGATTGCAGGAGGTAGTGAAGGCCAACGAGAGGTTGAGACTTCACAGGGTAAATAGACGAAGCAGCCTGAGAACATCTCTCCTACTATCATTGATGCATTTGAGAAGGAGATAAGTGATCTTCACGATTCCCAAGATAATCCTGATGTAACATTTCTGGGATCTGAAGGTGAAGACAAAGCTGAGTCATCCCCCACTGCAAATCCAAAAGACTCAGCTGAGGATGTTCTCCCAAGAACGAGTAAGTCCGATCTTAAGGCTACACGCCAAACATTCAATTTCGATGATGAGCCACCTCTCCAAATCTCATCATCTTCCGATGACGCCACCGATACGGCCGAAGACCAGACAACTCAACAAGAAGCACCAAATGAGACCGACTAAGCTATTGAGATAGGTGAGGCTCGGCCGATTGGTCCATACCACAACACAACAGACCCAATGAATCACGATCAATCGCGAGCTTCCAAAGCTGCAGCAGAATCGACCGACACAACGGGCACATCACGGCCACGAGTTACCGTTGAAGCAATTCCCCTATGTTTGTGATGATGCTTTTGAAGAAACGTTCCCCTTCTCACTAGAGTTTTTTCTTGATGACGAATCAGCTAGAGATCAACAACGCGTTTCCATGACCAGATCGATTCTTCCCACGATACCATCGCTCGTTCAGAGATTTCGACTTTGACTGCTTGGCCTCGGCCGAGAGACGGAGGTGACAGGCGAGGTGAGGGAAGTCTTCAAGCGATCTTTGCGAGAAATAGAGAAGATGGAAAGGCACCAGCCTCCTGGACATGAGGCTGGATAACGAGATGCTAATCTTACGGCCGATCTGCGTGGGATAGTAGTCGATCCGGGAATGGTGGCAATAGCGACAAACAATGCGTGTGGAACAAGTTCGATACTTCAAAGCATTGTACAATAAGATCTTGATCCGGAGCGATAACGCTGATATGAAGAGAAGAATGCAAGAAAACATTGAGAATGCATGAATCTCATACCACAAAGATGGAATCGCTAGCTGCGCGAATTTCATCGAAAAGAACCTCTGCGAGTGGAAGAAAACATGAATACAAAATTCACCTTCTTATGGCTGAAATGAAGTTGGTGACAAATTGCCAGTCGAAAGCCACCCGCTCGAAATTTGAGCGAGATACTCCTTGCAGCGAGTCCAAGCGAGAACTTCGGCTATCGACCGTCTACATTTCATGCTTGGCGGCATGTTTCGGGGGTTCTTCTCTCCTTTGATGATGCCAAAAAGGGGGAAGAGGAATACCTAAAAACGTTGAAAGAATCCGATCGAGAAGAAGGACGCATTTGTAAAGGCAAAAGACAGTGAAGAAACGAGAGAAAAAAAAAAGAAGGAAAATCGGTTGAGGGGAAGGTTCGAAAGACATGACCTTAATGGTTGCTAGAACCCTCGGCAAGGACTTGTCACATGACATAATCGGCAAGGTTCGAGTGACTCTGCCGCTCCAACACTCTCTACTTGCCCATGTCCGAGAAGAGGAAAATAGTAGAAGCGAGAGATGACGGAGATTGAAAGAAAAATGGATGCCCGTGCAATGGACATACTGAAACAATATGGAGGCATTCCAGCAGGAAGAGACATTGATGCCATTTCAGACGTCAGCTGAAGAACAGAGAAGAGAAAAGAAGGGAAAATCGGTTGAGGGGGAAGGTTCTAAAGACATGACCTTAATGGTTGCTAGAACCCCTCAACAAGGACTTATCACGGTGACATAATCAGCAAGGTTCCGGT
Organism: Rehmannia glutinosa; assembly: GCA_016081115.2. Classification (NCBI taxonomy): domain Eukaryota; kingdom Viridiplantae; phylum Streptophyta; class Magnoliopsida; order Lamiales; family Orobanchaceae; genus Rehmannia; species Rehmannia glutinosa. The sequence goes on along the minus strand of JABTTQ020001964.1, from coordinate 100,596 downwards.
GACTCTGCCGCTCCAACACTCTGCTTTGTGACCATGTCCGAAAGAGGAAAATAGTAGAAGCGAGAGATAGCGGAGATTGAAAGAAAAATGGATGCCGTCAATGGACATACTTGAAACAATATGGAGGCATTCCAATGAAAAGAGACACCGATGCCATTTCAGACGTCGGAACCGAGCTGAGATCCGTTAATGAATTCAAGATGCTCGCATCCGAGGGATACTTTGAGAACATGACCATGGCCCAAGCCTGGGACTTGTATTGGGAAAAAGGCCTCAAGTTATGCGAAGAAGCTCAAAGGCAAAGCGTGACTGCGCGGTCGCTCTCGGTCACTCAATTCAGGAAGAAGAAGGCCCCATCAATACACACTCGAGAGGAAGAGGAAGAAGCAGTGGAGGAAGAGGTTTCAGATCTAGACCTCTACCCAAAAATATAGAATACATAGATCCAGGAAAGAAAGAAGGGATCTATTGGGCTGGGTATGACGAAGTAGCTAACTTGCAAGTGGCCAAGAACAATACTGAGTATGTAAAGAGAATCGAGGAAGAGAATAAAAGACAAACTCAGTTGTGGGAAGAAAGACAAGAAAGAAAAAGAAGAGATGAAGCTGCCAGAAAAGCATATGAGAAAAAGAAAGCAAATGAAGAAGAGAAGAAGAGAAAAAGGTCCAGAAGAAGAAGGAGGCGATGAGGAAAGAAGGAGCCAGCGAAGGAGATGAAGTGTTGATGTCCACCCCTTCATGTAATTTACTATTGTAAATACATAAGTATGTAAGTCTTCTGAACTTTGAATAAGAAATCTGTAATTTCTCTATTTTTTTTGCGTAGACATAGATGTTTGCTCTGATACACTTTGTAAACAGCTGTGTAAAGGACAGGAATGTTATGATCAATAAACAGATTGATTCTACACATACATTCTCTGTTACTGCACTATCTGTAAGTATCTTTGATATTTACATTTTGCATGTATGCTTTAAGTTTTGGCATCGTCAAAAAGGGGGAAATTGTTGGGAAATTTATTTTTAGATTTTGATGAATGCCATGTAAAACTTAGACTAGAAAGTTGGCACCCCATTTTCTTTGTAACTTGCATTGTAATAGATAGGGTTGTTCGAGCTGAGTTAAGTCAGCTATGCCTAAATATGCAAGAAGTCAACTGGAGACTAGAATGAAGACTCCGTTGTGATGCAAATTGAGTATGGCAAGGAAGAGAAGACGGAACTCGACCGGAGAAGTATCACCGAGATGCGGTATGTGAAGTGTCGATCAAGTCAACCCAAGATAGCCAGTCTCAAGTTGAAGTGACGGATGAGTCATCCATGAATGGAAGGTGACTCGAAGTCATCCGGGAAGTTAAGGAAGCTATGATCAAGTCAAGACAATTGAAAAGGATCCATTGCATGAAATCAAGAAAGTTACTTAAACAAGTAATACTTCCATACTGCCTTTCTTAAAGTGCTCAGTCCCAGAAACGTGCAAATGGAATAAACCAATGGCAAGCACTGCACCCGTGTCAAAACTCTGAAAAGCTGAAGGTTCATTCAATACGAGGAAATGTCAATTTTGAGGACTGCAACAAGACAAGCCAGCGACCACAAGTGTCTTTTGAAAATTAGCATATCTCTTCAACGGGCGTGATTTTCAAAAGAACACTATAAAAGGCTGAGGAATCAATTTGAGAAAAGGTTACCTTGACTACCTGTACTACGAACATTCAAGCTATCATTTGAGCTGTAACCTACAAAATATTCTCAAGTCATTCAAGCTTAATCCTCAGGCCAGAACTTCGAAGGAGATCAATCCAACACTTACCTGTAAAGGAAAGACGACTTCAATCAGTTGAAGAGGAAATATTTGAAGAATCAAAGGGGTCTACATTCCACGAGGATTGTAGAAAGGTTGAGTCGAACCATCTTGGGACTTGGAGGGCTTCGTGATCAAATCCAAGAAGCTTGAGCAAGTGAGTTGTAGTAGCAAGGCATGCCCTGTGAAGAAGCTGAGTCGGACGAGAAGCTAGAGTTGTGTGACCAAGGCATCTCCAGACTGAGTCCCAAAGGATCAAGTCAGCTGTGTGATCAAGATTGCATCCTGGATGATAACCACTTTGTACTCTGATCAATACTTAGTGGATTCCTCCAGGATATGGAAAAGAGAGGATTAGAAGAATTACCCCATCTTCGAACCTCTATAAAATTTATTGTGTCATTTAAATTTCAGCACTTCAATTTTGCATATTACTTTATATCTGCCGATAAATTTGCTATCCAATTGATATTTAACAAAGTGCTAAAACCAAATGTTAAAACAAATTTAAACCAAATTCAAGGGTGTTAAAGTCTTCCGCTGAAAACATTTCACAGTTGAGTTAAGCTTTAGACTAAGCATCTGAGTTATTTTATCAACAGCTCAGTCGAGTCTGTTGAGTGGCTAACTCTGCTGATTAACTAACTTAGCTGTCCATCAAGGACTTAGCTATGAAGAATTAACTCTGAACGATTTTAAAAAGGACTAAAACAAAAGGTTGGTAAGGTTTATTCAACCCCCCCTTCTAAACCTTACACTCACACCCCTTTGGGACCTACACGAAGTTTCTGATTCGGACTCAATCAAAGCATTAACGACTCAGATGACAGCATTGACAAATCAGATAAGTGTTTTAACAAAAGGGTCTGAAGTAAACACGGGTGCAAATAATGGGGGAGTTCCTCAAGATCCTATGGAGGAAGCTAACTATGTCAATAACCGGAATTTCAACAATTACAAGAATAATTTGACTCCCACCCATTATCATCCGGGTTTGAGGAATCACAAAAATTTCTCGTATGCAAATACAAAAAACATGATGCAACCACCACCGGGTTTCAGTGTGACAAACGGAGTCATTAATGTAGAGGCTAAGCCATCTTTGGAGGACGTTCTTACCTTGTTCATGAGTTAGAAGAGTTCGTTTATGAATGAAACAATGAACCAATTGAATAAAGATGAGGCTAATTCTTGACAAGATCGAGGCACATGTCATGCAATTGGCTAACACTGTGGGCTCACAAATAAAAAATCTAGAAACTCAAATTGGCCAGTTAGCTACGATCATAAGTGGACAGCATTAGAAGGCCGCCAGTTTCCGAGCAACACTGAAGTAAACCCAAATGAACAGTGTAATGCCATTCATCTGAGGAGTGGTACAAAGTACGAGGGAACACAAATTCTGGGAAATAATGAAAAATCGCAACCACGCACGGCCCGTGCATCAATGCACGGACAGCCCATGCATGGTGCCGATTAGTCAATGGTGACCCCAGGAGACAAAGATACTGCAGTAAATGGCGACGTTGAGGTCGAGAATGAGATCACGGAACACAATGATAAACAAAAAGGGGCTAAGAAGCTTAAATCTTCTTCTAACTCTGATTTTTCAAAACTTACTACTCCCATCCCTTTTCCTCAACGCTTTCAAAAGAAAAGGTTAGATGCCCAATTTGCTAAATTTCTGGACATCTTTAAGAAACTGCATATTAACATACCTTTTGCAGACGCATTGGAGCAGATGCCCAACTATGCAAAGTTTTTAAAAGATGTGATGTCCAAGAAAAAAAAGATGGTAGAATTCGAGACCGTTAACTTGACTGAGGAATGCAGCGCCATCATTCAGAGAAAACTACCTCAAAAGCTCAAAGATCCGGGGAGTTTCACTATCCCTTGTAAAATAGGGGATGTTTTCTTTGACAAATCATTATGTGATCTAGGAGCAAGTATTAACTTAATGCCCTTGTCCATTTTCAGGAAACTTGGATTGGGAGAGGTGAAGCCATCCACGGTCACCTTGCAACTTGTTGATAGATCACTCACATATCCTAAGGGAATCATAGAAGATGTGCTCATGAAAGTCGACAAATTCATATTCCCCATGCATTTCTTAGTGTTTGACATGGAGGAAGATCGCGACGTCCCTCTGATACTTGGGCGTCCATTCCTAGCCACCGCAAAAGCCTTGATAGATGTGCAAAAGGGAGAGCTCACATTACGGGTTAATGAGGAGCAAGTTTTATTTTCTATCTATAAGGTTATGAAAACACATGATAATATTGAGAGCTGCAAATCCTTATCAGTCATTAATTTATGTGCTCAAAACTTGAGTGATTGTGTGTGTACTTTAGATCATGTGCAGGAATTACCGAAAAATGAGAAAAAAATGTCATAAAGAAAGACAACATCTCAGAAGCAAGCACGTCTTATTGCTCTGTTAGGAATTCTATTGTTTAGATTTTGATGAATGCCATGTAAAACTTAGAATAGAAAGTTGGCTCCCAATTCTTGCTTTGAAATGTATTGTAACAATTAGAGCTGGCCAAGGCGAGTTAAGTCGCCCTACGCTCCAACTTGCAAGAAGACAACCGAAGGCTTGAAGGAAAACTCTGTGAGACAGCCGAGTACAACAAAGAAGAGCGACAGAAACTCGATCAAGAAGCGGTGAGATGCACGGTGAGTGGAACATCACCAAGTCAACTCAAGAGAAGCCAAGTCTCAAGTCAAGTGACGGAAAGAGTCATCCAATGATTGGAAGCCGACTCTAAGTCACCTGGGGAAAGCGAGGAAATGCAATCAAGTCGAGATAATCAGAAAAGAACCGTTGCCGCAAATCAAGAGATTTACTTAAACAAGTAATATCTCCATACTACCTTTCTTGGAGTGCTCGATCCCGAAAGCGTGCAAAAGAAATGAACGAATGGGAAGCACTACACCGTGTCGAACTCGAAAAGGTGATAAAACATTTCATACGAGGAAATGGCAATTCCAAGAACTGCACACCAACGACTGCAAAGTGATTTTCAAAAATGAGCCTATCTCTTCAACGGGCAAATTTTTGAAAGTTCACTATAAAAGGCTGAGGAGTTTGATTGAGAAGAATGATGCGTGGATGAATGACACACGTGAGATATACAAGCTTATCAATAACTGAAACATTCTCAATCCTCAAGCCTACATCTCGAAGTACATCAATCCAACACTTACCTGTGAAGGAAAGAGAACTTCAATCGCTTTGAAGAGGAAAATACGAAAACAAGGGGTCTACATTCCAAGAAGGATTGTAGAAAGGTTCAAGGCCGAACCAAGTCTTAAGCTTTTGGAGGGCTTCGTGATCAAATCCAAAGTGCTTGAGCAAGTGAGTCAGAGTAGCAAAGGCACCTGTGAAGAAGCCGAGTCGTCTGAGAAGCCACCGAGTGATCAAGCGTCTCAGCATCGAGTCCCAAAGGATCAAGTCGGCCATTGTGATCAAGACATGTATCTGGATGCCACTTTGTAAACCGATCATTACTTAGTGGATTCCTCCGGGAGTTGGAGAAGAGAGGAGTAGAAGAATTACCCCATCTTCGAACCTCTATAAAAACTTTCTTTGTGTCATTTACATTTCAAAGATTTAAATTTACTCGCACTTTTAATTGCTTATATCTCACGATAAATTTGCTATCCATTTGATAATCTATAAGTCTAAATCAAGTCAAAAACTTGCTTAATCAAACTTAAGGGTGTTAAGTCTTCATGAAAACAAAACCACAAATTGAGTCAAATTATAGCCAACAAATTGAGTTACTCTGATTAATGTAGCTCAAATTTGAGTCCGTTTGAGAGATTAACTCTCTTGAGGACTAATTCGATGTCCATCAAGGGACACAAACAGAGAACTCAGAGATTTAAAAGGCCTAAATCGAAAATTTGGTAAGGTTTATTCAACCCCCCTTCTAAACCTTACACTTACACCCCTTGGGACCTACAAGTGGTATCGGAGCGGTTGGTTCATTGAACCCTCCGCATCGGTTCTTGAACTAGATCTCCAATCTTTTCAAAAGTCCGCTTTAGTACTTATCTTTCAAAACTTTTTCTATCATTAAAAATTATTATCATGGAAGCAAATCTAACACGCATTCCTATGTTCACTATTGAAGAATTTGATGATTGGAAAATTCGTATCGAGCTCATCTATCAAAGATTACATGATGAGATGTGGATAGTGATAGAAGATGGGCCTCTGCAAATATTAAAGGTGAACACAAACAGACGAAGAGTTGCGGTGAAGGGGAAGAAGATCGAAGACTCCAGGACCGTCATGGTTGAAAAACCAAGAACCGAGTGGACAAATGATGACAGAAAAAGATACAACCGGACAATGTAGCCAAGGACATTCTTTACAAAACCTTGATAAAGCCATGTTCAACAAAGTCAAATCTTGCAAAACGGCTAAGAAATGGGACAAGTTGACTTTGATTTGTGAAGGTTGAACAAATCAAAGAAAACAAATTATCGATGGTCAGACGAAGTTTGAAAATTTCAAAATGATCTCGGGAGAGAACCTGGACCAACTAGACGCTCGATTCTGAAATCACAAATGAGTCAGTTTCACACTTGGAAAGGAATATACACAAAAGGAAATGTGTATGAAGATCCTAAAAGTCTTCCACTAAATGGGAAATGAAGGTCATGGCATTGAGACACTCCATGGACCTATCAAAGACATCCAATCACGAGTTATTCTCGGACCTCAAAGCCTACGAGTTTGGTGAGAAGGAAAGACCAGGAAGAGACAATTGCACCCAAAACAATTTGCTCTAGTTGTCAAAGACGGAAGGAGAGCCGAGGTCAAAGCAGCATTGACCCGAAAAATAGCCCTAATGGTTAAAAGATTTAACAAGTTCTTTAACAAGAACTACAAGAGAGAAAGGGTGAATCCTCCGAGAAGACACTCGGCTCCCTCCAAATCAAGGGATGATAGGCCAAACCAAGAGAACAGATCATCAACAAGTTGAGTATCAAAGGGTGACAACTCAAGAATAGAAAGAGTGATCAAAAGGTGAATATCTATGTTGGAATTGTAGACAACCAGTCACTATGCCATTGATTGCTCATATCCTGTAGTCAACAAGTAAAACGAAGAAGAAAGAAAGGTCTTGAGAAAAAAGACAAGAGAAGAAAAAGCAATGATGGTGCAGAGATTGAAGACGAGATAACCAAGTCAAGAGAGACAAATGACTCGAGAGAGCGATGAAGCCGACTATTCAAGTGACTACGAAGAAGAAGCTTTGATCCGCTTAATGGCCAAAGAACAAGATCAAGAAGATGAGGTTCAAGAACAGTGAGTGCCAAGGAACCTGGTACATGGATAGTGGTCTTCCGGACACATGACAGAAATAAGAGAAATCATCAAAATTCAAGGAAGTCAAAGGAGCAAAAGTCATATTTGGAGGAAATGAAGCTCCTGGTGAAATAAGAGGCACCGGATCCATCAAAAGGAATGGTTTAGAAATCACGGATGTTGCATATGTTGAAGGACTAAACTTCAATTTACTAAGCATCGATCCAACTCTGCGACAAGGGCTACAATGTTGGATTCAACATGGGAATATGCCATATCAAAAATATTGAATCTAATGAAGTTGTCTTTGCAAGGATGTAGACAGAAAATATGTATGTAGTGGATTGGTCAACAAAGAACACCCAAAGACTGCTACTTAGCAAAAGAGCACAACCAATCAAGTTGGTCGTGGCACAAAAAGTCGAGTCACCCGAACTTCAAAACAATTAATAAGCTAGCAAGAAGTCATCTTGTAGAAGGACTTCCCAGGACTCAATATACAAGAAGGAAAGTATATGTGATGCATGTCGAAGGAAAACAAATCAAGTCGTCATTCAAAGAAAAGACATGCCCATTCTCAACAAGAATATTGCATCTCGCTTCATATGGATCTATTTGGCCCGTGGAACCAAAGAAGCATAAGTGGAAAGAAATACACCTTGGTGGTAGTAGATGACTACTCAAGATATACATGGACAATATTCATGTGCAAGAAGAAAGAAACTCTACAAAAGCTACCACAAAATGTGAAGAAGAATACAAAATGAGAAGAGTCAAACCATTATCAAAATAAGATCGGATAGAGGAACCGAGTTTGTCAATGGAATAATAACTCAAGATTGTATTGAGAATGGTATTGGTCATGAACTATCACCGCAAGGACTCCACAATGAGAATGGAGTTGCGAAAGAAGGCAGAACCCTCAAGGAAGCAAAGCCAAGGACCATGTTAGTCAAGCGGGGTTACCAAAAAGATTTTGGGCTGAAGCAATCAACACAGTTGCTACACCCAAAACAGATGTATGATAAATAGGCGGTGACAAAGACTCCTATGAGATCCGGACCGGAAGAAAACCAAATGTTGCATATTTCGTGATATTTGGATGTAAATGCTTCATCCACAATAATGGCAAAGACAACCCAAAGGCTTTTGATGCTAAAGGCGATGAGGGTATCTTCTTAGATACTCGGTGAAAGCAAAGCCTGAGAATACTCAACAAAAGAACTATGGTTACTGAAAGAATCCATTCATGTAGTATTCGATGAGCCAAACATAAATGGAAAAGACATTGAAGAGTCACCGATAAGTCAAACATCCAATCTCACGAGAAGAATCCCTATCTTTGAAGGCGCGGGGATTATCAATTGAGAAGAAGATGATGAGACAATGAATCTCAAAACAATGGAAAATCTGCGGTGAGTGATCACGAGAGAGCGACCCAAAAAACACAGTTTCGGTCGACCATTCAGACTAACTTACTTCAACCTTGACGTAAGATGGCCGAGAGACCATCCACCAGATCTTGTCATTGGAAACATAAGAGAAGGTGTCAAGACAAGATCCAGAACTCAACAAGAAGCAATGTTCACATGCTTCATCTCGCAGAATAGAGCCCAAAGATGTGTCACAAGCATTGGATGACACACATTGGATTCAAGCTATGCAAGAAGAGTCAATCGATTTGAGAGAAATAAAGTATGGGAATTAGTACAAAGACCCATACATCAAAATGTTATTGGAACCAAATGGGTATTCGAAATAAGATGAACGAGGAAGGTTACGTGGTAAGAAACAAAGCAAGATTGGTAGCCAAAGGATATTGCCAAGAAGAAGGAATAGATTTTGATGAAACATTTGCTCTGTAGCAAGATTGGAAGCTATAAGGATGTTTCTTGCCTATGCGACTCACAAAAACTTCATTGTATATCAAATGGATGTAAAAAGTGCATTCCTAAATGGATTATTGGAAGAAGAAGTGTATGTTGAACAACCTCCGGATTTGAGCGAGAAGACTCTTGGAGACAAAGTGTACAAACTCAAGAAAGCCCTGTATGGATTGAAACAGGCACCCGGAGCATGGTATGATACACTCACAATTCCTAATCGAAAATGGATTCACTAAAGGAAAAGTAGATAGAACACTTTTCGAGAATTCAAGACAAGAAGAGTATCTTGCTTGTTCAAATATATGTGGATGACATCATTTTTGGATCCACTAACAAAGAGTCATGTGTGAAAAATTCTCAAACCTCATGCAAAGTAAATTTGAAATGAGCATGATGGGAGAGTCGACATTCTTCCTTGGACTTCAAGTGAAACAAAACTGAAGGATGGAACCTTCATAAGCCAAACAAAATACACCGAGATTTAATGAAGAAATTTGGTATGGAGGAGAAGTCTTACGTAAAAATACCAATGAACACATCACCAAAATGGACATGGATGCAGATGGCAAGCCTCAGTAGATCAAACAAGATCTGAGCACTTATTGGATCAACTGCTCTATCTCACGGCTAGCGGGCGGACATCACCTTTCTTTGTAGGTGTATGTGCAAGATTTCAATCTGCTCCAAAAGAGAGCCATATGACCAGCTAAGAGAATATTGAGATACTTAAAAGGAAACCAAGAAGTAGGGCTATGGTATCCAAGGAAGGTGGTTTCAAGCTAATTGGCTATTCGGACTGACTATCTTTGGATCACGAGTGGACGACAGAAAAGTACTTGAGGCACATGTCAAATGCTTGGAAAGCAGTTAATTTCTGGTTTAGCAAGCAAAACTCAATAGCCACTTCTCACAAAAGCGAGAATACATAGGCGGGCGGGCAACAATTGTGCCAAGTCCTATGGATGAGACAAAGATTGAGAGATTATGAAGTTGAAGAAAAAGAAATTCCAATCATGTGTGATAACACAAGTGCAATTGCAATCACTCAAAATCTGTGTTGCACTCAAGAACAAAACATATAGATGTCGATATCATTTCATAAGAGATCATGTTGAAAAGAAGGACATTATCTTGGAATATATCTCAACCGACAAACAACTAGCCGACATCTTCACAAAACCATTATGTGAGTCAAGATTTGAAGAACTCAAACATGAGTTGGGGCTAATTGAGCTAAAAAGGTGAGACACGAGAAGAGTCAAAGAAACGAAATGGAACAGGAAAGAAGGTGAAAAAGAGCTGAAAACAAAAATTAGCTCAATAAATCAAATTGTGTCGGAAAAGTCAATATACTGAAGTCACCGATAAATTTGAGTCACTAAGAGAAATGTGAGAAGCGAGAGTTAAATCGGCTAAGAGATAAGTTTGAATAACTTATGAGCAAAGAGACAAAAACGATGCGTTTTTGACTAAGCGAAATGTTTTAAGAGACACGTCGGATAATGATGATGTGTACGGACATAAAGTTGCACACAAAGCCTATGATTGGATATAAATCTTTGCCGCGTTAAATACGAGACATGAAGCGCTCAATATGCGTCGCGAAATCAAGCCGTTGATTTCGATCCGCGATTCAAAAACCGTCTGCACGCCCTTTCATAAACCATATTTAAACCATTTTTCGTCCGTTTCTCTCTCACACTTCTAAAACTGTTCAATCTCTCTCTCAAAAAGCAAAGGCAAATACTCTCGAAACCTATCAATCTTCAAATCAAATTTCTGAATTTTTCCTTGAAATTATTCTGAGAAATGGCACCAACGTATAACTTTACCAAGTTGGGAAAACAAATCCACACCGGTTCGACCGTGGATTTCGACGGAATGGTGAAGCGAGGGGTCCGACGACACCCTGGTGAAGAAAATCGCGGAGAAGTTAGAAACGTCGGGAAACCGTTTCTAACACCGGGTATCCTATGACCTATGTGGAGGAGGTCGCACAATTCTACGTGAATGCCGAGATTCACGATGAAGGAATCAAGTCATCTGTTCACGGAAGCGGTGACTATCACGGCCAAGATTTGGTGAATATTGCTCACTACCGCAGAGGAGCATCTCAAATCAAAGAGGCGATGTAAACTTGGCTGACGTATGGAAAGAAATAGCCAAGTCCGACGTTCGACAAAATAATATACACACAAACAAGAGACTGGAAGGAGGACTATCACAAATTGTTGGATATTGTTGCCAAGTGTATCGACATCAAATTTGGCGACTTTGACCAATGTCAAAGGCAAAATTGATTGTGATGGCTGCAATAATCGAAGAAAAGAAGAAGATAAAGCGGCCGAGTTTATCTACGGACTCTCTGCGAGCGTGGGGAACAAGTCCTTCAAAGAAGATGGGTCATTTGGAGGATCTCTAGGATATGGCCTGGTGATTGGCGGCTATTGGAGGTGAAAGGAGTACCTCTTAGACATGGGAAGGCCTTCCATGTTAACAAGAGGATGTTCGAGCTAATCTCTCCGGTGCTCGAAAGCGTCGCGTACGCCAAGAGAGCGACACCGATGAGGGAATCACCACCCGAAGACACAAATGGTACTTCTCTCCAACCAAAAAGTCTGCGCCCTGCAAGAAAGAAAACTAAACATGCTCCGCCCCCGCAGCGGAGTCACTGCCTGCAGCGTGTCACCCCTGCGGCCCGGCCATCGAGAAGGACTCACAAATTCCTTCTCGATCGTCAAAAAGAGGAGAACCGACAAGCCGAGACGGCCAGCTCCTCGAAACAAACACAAGCACCGGCCCGGCCGCCCAAGACTTCGAGAGGACACCGCCTCGAACCGAGAAATTCCCCTGGTACAAACCAGGAGACGAAGAAGACTCGTCAAGCGGACCGAACAAGAGAAACCAGTTTGAGTCGATTACTCGGCTAGCACAGATCTGGAGACCTCTTTGGAGAAGTAGAGTCTCCGATGTAATTGATGAAACGAAAAAGTCTGCTGAAGGTGATCGTGAGAGGCAACCAAGACACAAAGTAGTTCATACAAATTTTGAAACTCAAGAAGAACCAGCCCAAGCGGATAGTGATGTAATGATCCTATCTCCACCTTACCCGACATCCAAAATCGTCTGCTGCGTGAGTGGAGAAAATGGAAAAGCTGAAGGGTCAAGGAACAGTTCAACGGCTGAATTCATAGAAGAAGAAGAGGAACTGCTAAATTTCCTCGGATTATCTCTTTGTGCTTCGGCTAGATGAAGACAAGCTGCATGGATATTCTCGTGAGATCTACAAGGACAAGGAGAGAGAAAAGCAAGTGAAGAAGCCGAGAAGCACGCGAAAAGGCAAGTACCCTATCTCCTGACCTGAGAACACTTCCATCCTCTCCTTGATGTCTTCTCAAAAGTGATGAGGAACCCGAGAATGCCGCCCGCCAGAAAATTGCGGTCGGCAAGCATTGCATGAATCAAGAATCCTTCACGAGCAAAGACCGATGGAGGACCAGGAGAGAGTCCTCGAACACACTGAAATCGATCCAATGGGAGTGGTTCAAGAATAGCCACGATGTTCTTCGCTACCACTTCCCGGCTAACTCGGAAGAAAGCGATAAAGCGGTTGGCGATGAACCGGGCTAGTGGGGACCCCGGTCGAGCCAACCCCTATTGAAGGTGTGCCACCACCGCCTCAACTGAACCCATCAATTGCAACAATGGGAGTTTGGAGACGAGTAACCCCACTCCAAGTCACTCGGTGATCGCCGGTGGGAAACTCCCTCCACCTGCGGCGAGGTCGGAGGATGTTTGCGGATGACTCCACAAAGAATGTAGGAGGCGAAGCAAAAGACACTCAAACACAAGAAAAACAGCAAGTTGCCACCAACGACGCCGATTGAGAGGCTGAGACTGGTGAGAGGTGCCAGCACTCACGAAGGCTAATGACGCCGCTGGCGATGCGATGAGGCACGAGAAAGGAATGTACCAGGAGTTAACACTGGGCGATGAAAGCGCAATCCATGGGGTTGAGACTCCAATGGATGCCAGCAGAAGACCCTAAGACAGTGACACTCGAAAAGGAAGGCAAGGCCTCGCAGCAGTAGAGAGACTAGCTGGAGGAAATGAAAGGCCACGGGAGGTTGAGACTTCCCGGGTAACACAGTGAAGTAGAGAACATCCCTCCCGCAACCATCGATCCATCCGAGAAGGAGATCGGCGCACTTCATGATTCCCGGGACAACCACGATGTCACCTTTCCGGGATCGAGAAGGCGAAGAAAGAAGTTGAGTCAACCCCCATGACAAATCCAAAAGACTCACCGCGGATGTTCCAGCACGAGCAAGTCCGATCCCAAGACTACTCGTCGATCTTTAATTTTGATGATGAGCCACCAATGGAAATCTCATCATCGTCCGATGACGCTCCGATAAGGCCGAGGACCATCTCTACTCAAAAGGAGAAATCACCGAGACCAACGAAGGCATTAAGACAGTTGAGGCTCGGCAAGCGAGTCTCTTGCACCACAAAAGCCAACAACCGGCGACCATTCTCCGGGTCCTCAAGCTACGGTAGGATCGATTCCCAAAAGAACTTCACGCCCACCGCTTATCATCGAACAAATCCCGGATGGCGGTGATGAATCCTTTGTGGAATCTTTCCTTTCTCACCGGAGATACGAGAACTCCCGAAGAATCGAGAAAATGAGCAAGCACGCTATCACATACCACTCTGTTTTTCACTCGAGGCACCATTGTTCGGCCGATTTCGATTTAAGCATTGTATGGCCATCACCACCTGTGAAGAATCACCAAGTCGAAAGTGTTCAAGGCACTCTTTCTTTGAAGTTGAAAAGATGGAGAGGCATCGAGCCTCCTTGGATATGCGCTGGACAACAGAGATGCCAACCTTACGGTGACTTGAGGCATCACAGATTAGGGTAAGGAATGGTGGCAACAAAGCAGGCAATCAATGCGTGTGGAAACGGTGAGATACTTGAGACAATTATTCAAAAAGTCTTGGTGTGGAGAGTCGAAAATGTTGATGCGAAACGAAGGCTGGGAACACATTGAACATATGCACGAAGCTCACACCGCCGAGATCAAGGCTGCTGCGTGAGCGAAATGCAAATGATATACTGCGTTTGGAAGAACACATGACAAGAAAATTCAGCCTTCTCATGGTTTGAGATGAAGCGATTTTGTGAGAATCCAACGCTTACTCGGTGTCAGATGCATGCGGCCTACAACGCAAAGGACTTGAAGCAAAATTCAACCATCGAGACTCGACTTCATGCTTGCCAAAGGCATGTTCCCCAGGGTTCCTCTATCCTTTGATGATGCCAAAAAGGGGAAGAGGAATACCTTAAAGCGAAAAATCTGAAGTTGAAAAGAAAGGAGCGGTGACAAGGGAACAGTGAGAAGGGAAAATCACCAGAGGAAATTTTAAAAAAGCAAGAAAGGAAAATCTCTTGAGGGAAGGATCAAAGAATATGACCTTGATGATTGCACAAACCCCCAACAGGTCCTGTCACGGTGACATTATAAGCGAAAACTCCCTCGTGACTCGCCACTCCAACACTCTCTTTGTATCTATGGTGAGAAGAGAAAAGAAATTGAAGCGAGGGATGAAGGAGGTGGAAGGAAGAATGGATGCCAGGGTGATGAACATTTTGAAAGAACACGGAGGCATTCGGTTGGCGAGACACGTATGCCATTTCGGATGTCGGGACAGAGCGAAGATCGATTGGCGAATTCAAAACGCTCGAATCAAGGTTATTTTGCAAATATGTCCTTGCTCAAGCTTAGGACCTATCTTTGGGAAAAGGTCTCACATTATGTGAAGAAGTCCACATTAGGCAATGCAGACAACGGTCGCTCTGCTTGTCACTCACCGGGCACTCACCGGAAAGAAGAAGGCCCGACAAGATACGCCCGGAGGTAGAGGAAGAAGCGGCGTGGAGGAAGAAGCTTGGACTGGGCCTCCGCCCAAGAATATTGAATACGTAGATCCGGGAAAGAAAGGAGGGATCTCTCAATGGGCTTGACCATGTGGCGAACTTGCAAGTGGCTAAAACCAACGCCGAGTATGCAAAAAGGATAGAAGAAGAAAACAAGAGACAAACTCGGCTATGGCGGGAGAGACGAGGAAAGAATAAGGAAAGATGAAGGCTGCCCGGGAAGGCATATGAGAAGAAAAAGAAGGCGGTGATGACGAGAAGAAGAGAAGAAGAAGAAGAAGATCTTTGATCAAGATGAAAGAAGGAGAGGAAATAAGGAGATGAAGTGTTCTTTGTCAACCGCCCGTGTATTCTATATGTAAATACATACAATGTAAGTCTTCCGTAATAATGCGAATTTTTTATACTCGATACACCTTGTAAACAAATTGTGTTAAGTACAAGAATGATATGATCAATAAAAAGATTGATTATGCGCATACATTCTATGTCATACACTATCTGTATGTATCTGTGTTATTTGCATCTTTGTATGATTTAAGTTTTGGCATCATCAAAAGGGGGAAATTGTTAGGAATTCTATTGTTTAGATTTTGATGAATGCCATGTAAAACTTAGAATAGAAAGTTGGCTCCCCAATTCTTGTTTTGAAATGTATTGTAACAATTAGAGTGGCCAAGCCGAGTTAAGTCGGCTACGCTCCAACTTGCAAGAAGACAAGCGAAGGCTTGAAGGAAAACTCTGTGTGAGACAAACAGTACAACAAAGAAGAAGCAGACAGAACTCGACTGAAGAAGCGGTGAGATGCGGTGAGTGGAACATCGAGTCAAGTCAACTCAAGAGAAGCCAAGTCTCAAGTCAAGTGAAGAGTCATCCAATGATTGGAAGGCGACTCTAAGTCACCTGGGAAAGCGAGGAAATGCGGTCAAGTCGAGATAAGCGTAAAAGAACCGTTGCCGAAATCAAGAGATTTACTTAAACAAGTAATATCTCCATACTACCTTTCTTGGAGTGCTCATCCCGAGGAAGCGTGCAAAAGAAATGAACCAATGGGAAGCACTACACCGTGTCGAACTCTACGAAAAGGTGATAAAACATTTCATACGAGGAAATGGCAATTCCAAGAAGCGCACACCAACGGACCAAAGTGATTTTCAAAAATGAGCCTATCTCTTCAACGGGCAAATTTTTGAAAGTTCACTATAAAAGGCGAGGAGTTTGATTGAGAAGAATGATGCGTGGATGAATGACACACGTGAGATATACAAGCTTATCAATAATCGAAACATTCTCAATCCTCAAGCCTACATCTCGAAGTACATCAATCCAACACTTACCCGTGAAGGAAAGAGAACTTCAATCGGTTGAAGAGGAAAATATCGAAAACAAAGGGTCTACATTCCAAGAAGGATTGTAGAAAGGTTCAAAGGTGAACCAAGTCTTAAGCTTTTGGAGGGCTTCGTGATCAAATCCAAAGTGCTTGAGCAAGTGAGTCAGTAGTAGCAAAGCGCAAACTGCCTGTGAAGAAGGCTGAGTCGTCATACGAGAAGCCGGTGAGTGATCAAGGCGTCTCGGACCGAGTCCCAAAGGATCAAGTCGGCAAGTCATTTGTTGTGATCAAGACTTGTATCCGGACTGTTTACCACTTTGTAAACTGATCATTACTTAGTGGATTCCTCCGGGAGTTGGAGAAGAGAGGAGTAGAAGAATTACCCCATCTTGAACCTCTATAAAAACTTTCTTGTGTCATTTACATTTCAAACATTTAAATTTACGCACTTTTAATTGCTTATATCTCACGATAAATTTGCTATCCATTTGATAATCTATAAGTACTAAATCAAGTCAGAAAACTTGCTTAATCAAACTTAAGGGTGTTAAGTCTTCCTGAAAAAAAAAACCACAAACAATGAGTCAAATTATAGCCAACAAATTTGAGTTACTCTATTAACGCAAATTTGAGTGCATTGAGAGATTAACTCTCTTGAGGGACTAATTCGATTGTCCATCAAGGACACAACATGTAGAACTCTGTAGATTTAAAAGGCCTAAATCGAAAATTTGGTGCGGTTTATTCAACCCCCTTCTAAACCTTACACTTACACCCCTTGGGACCTACATGCTCGCACGCGGTGCAAACGAGAAAAATATGTCATATGACCGACGTGTGAAACCTTCACTTGAGGCATTCAAAGGAGGCATGGGTTTATGCGAGTTGGAATGGCAAAGAGAAATGCATAAGGAGGTGGCATACATCACCTTGCGGGATCCTTGATCGAGATATACAGGCGTCAAGCTATAGACGTTAAATTTAGCGTTTGTTGGGAGGCAACCCAATGGTTTGTTGTTTTCGTTTTTGTTTTTCCTTTATTTAGATAGGATTTACTTGTTTTTATATATATAAAAAAAATTGAAAAACACCATTCGCATTGACGCACGGGCAGCTCATGCGCATAGACACGGCCCATGCACAAATGCAAAGTTGGGGAGGTGCTCTCGACTTGACGCATAGGCAGGTCGTGCGTAAACGCACGGCCCGTGCGTCTATCCGCTGAATGAGATATTAGGTCGTGAATTAGGGCTTCCCTCTTCACTCAAACTTTCTCTCTTGAGCCCTCATTGAAAAATCCTCACACCCATCTTCCCCTTTTACCAAGATATTTGAAATTTCACTCGATTTTCACTCATAATCTGACACTTCCACCACACTATACACGAATTTTGCACATATTTTAACTTTGGTTGGAGTTTTGTTGGAGAAATTCACCTAGGGTTGGTAATTCATCCTTTTTGCAAATTCTTAAAGATTTCGGTAATAACTACACTCTTTATTCGATTTTCTTGTAGAATAAGTATTGAGGATTCATATATGGAGCATTATGTGATTGATTTGCTATGATTTACTTTGATTATTCTATGGGGCATATTATCAAACACTTAGTGGGCATCATGAATTGGTGAATAATTGTTGAGTTGTTGATTGTTATCGATTAGGCATTGATATTTAGAGTACTAGTGACTTCGACTCTCCACGATTGTATTGATGTTGAAATATGGGACTTAGTTCTTGATTTAAAACTTGTGGGGATGAGACATTATGCTCACTATGGATAGGAAACGCTAGACATGATTTCACCATATTCTTGTTGTTGCTTTGTTTATTCGGAATCTCACATAAGCTTTTGCTAGGTACAACAGTGAAACAAGTGGCTATGGCAGACAAAAGAAGAAGACAAAGGGAGAGGGCACAACAGAACATAGACCCGAATAGCCCCGCAGCTTACGGGGTAGAACTCTCTGAGGATGCAGACATTCAAAGGTGGAATAAGTTGGTTACCCGTCCTATGACCCCAACGAGATATGCTGACGACGAGTGTACCCACACACTTGGGATACGATGATGTCTGAAGATTATTCGAGAGGGTAGTATGGACGAGGTTCATTCATGGGATATGGCCCACATACAAAAGCCTTACATGTAATTCTTGAGCACCTTCGAGTCTTAAAAGCAAAGAGTGCATATGAACCTTCTGAGATTCAATTCCAGTTGGGGAACGTGAGACGACGACTATCAATTGCCCAGTTGAACAACATTTTTGAGGTCTGCGGTGACGCGGCATACACCGCCCGGGGACTATAGTCAGTATGACTTCTGGTGATTACTCATGGAAACACTGAAAATAGGTGTAATAGTTTACGAGGCACAGACCACCAAGTCCTCATAGGTGCGGAACCCGGTGTTTCGGTATATCCAGTGAGCCACCTCCGCTTCCATCTATGCGAGAGAGAACACTGGGGGCATGACCACCAGGGAGCTTTATTTGATATGGTGTATGTTGACCAATAAACCATATAACATAGCAGCTTATTTTGCAGAGCAGATAGACCAAGTGGCCAAGCAAAGTCGGGGCACCATCAAGATTGGGAGTATGATTACTCTGACCGCCCGACACTTCAACATTAGTGTTAGGGTCCTGGATCCGATTGAGGGAGAAAGGGGATAAGTTTGGTGGTATTGCGCACTATGAAGATTATTACAGAAGATGAGGGTGTGTACCTCTTCCAACAAAGAGCCGGACATCCATTCCCGCTGCCCAACACGGCTCTCACCATTGTGGAGAACATCAATGACACGGCCAATTTTCTACTAAACTCTGAGGCACATGATAGAGTTATACAAGCCATACTCACACAGAAAAGGCGAAGGGTCATCAGATTCCAAGATGACGAAGACTTGGTGATGGAGGAGATGGAATACTTAAGAGATGAAAGGGGAGCTGGGCAAGAAACCCTACCGAGGGTGGAAGACATACCAGAGAGCTCCCATAGAGGTGAGGCTCACAGGGGTCAGGACATCAATGATCGATTATTGGCTCTCGAGGAGCGAGTTCAGCTGTACCATGATGATTTTCGAGCTTTCAAAATGGAGCAGCAGCATTGGAACTTGGCAGCCAACCGGCGGCAAGAGGATTTCCTCGATATGATGTGACAAATGACCCAGTGACACATTTCTCAGGGCCACTATCCACCACCACCCCTCAGTGAGCCAGGTTGAATCCACACTTATTCTTTATTGAAAATTCTATCTTTCCTTGTATGCGATATAATTTCATTCAAGTTTGGGGGGAGAGATAGTTAATTTTGATAAGAAGGGTGTGGAGAGAAAAACATTTGCATTTCATATAGTTTCATGTAGAGCATTTAGGTTGCATTGCATTAGATACACGTTTATAGTT
Source organism: Rehmannia glutinosa (assembly GCA_016081115.2). Taxonomy (NCBI): domain Eukaryota; kingdom Viridiplantae; phylum Streptophyta; class Magnoliopsida; order Lamiales; family Orobanchaceae; genus Rehmannia; species Rehmannia glutinosa. The sequence continues at coordinate 80,904 of JABTTQ020001964.1, read as the reverse complement.
TTAGCATGTTTACTGCTTTAGTAGGTTTTAGGGAGTGAGTAAAATGGTTTTTGTTGTGTGCGATGCGACTTGGTGGATATTTTGAAAAACAATTATGCTGTTTTGATTGGGTATTAAGTGCGAAGTGATCAAGCTGAGAATGGATGATATAGAGCATGTGAATTCTGAAAACATGGATTTTATGCTTTGATTTACGGATTCGCAAGCTTGTGAGCTTTTGAGCCTTTACTGCTTTCATTATATGCAGTCTTGTTTGTTGTTTGTAGTGTATCATTTATGTTGTTAGAACTCTAGAAATTGCTCTGGTATCTCTGTCAAGGCCACATGTTGTATACGATTTGTGAAAATGATTGAAGGCCATTTTTGTTATGCCTTTGGCCTACCAAATGATATTGAATTCCCTAGTTGGCCAATTTGAGCCTATTGACTTATTTTTTGATAGCCACATCTTCAGCCTTAACTTGATATATATGTTGCCTTAAACTTGAGCTTGTAGCATTGAGTAAAGTGGGTTGAATAAGGTTGAGCTGGATGAGATCAATGATATAGAGAATTGGGTGAGAGCTGGTCTATGGGAATAAAAGAAAAGAAAAGAAAAAATGGGATATGAAGAATTGATGAAAATAAGGGGTGATTTGAGAAACATAGTGGTTTTATATGAGGTTTGTTTATTCGAATGAAAAAATATGCTTACTAGTCTATATGCTCGAGTTTTAGTCACTCTATCCATATTTTCCTACCCTAACCAAAGAGTCTTCATTACAACCAAATGACAAAGTTCTTTTTGATTCATGAATTGAATACACTCTAGTGGCGGAGATTTGAGATGATTTGCAAGCTTATGGTAGTTCTTCATCATTGATATGAGTTGAGCGTAAGCACATCCCTTATACATTTGAGAGGAGAGCATACACTTGATCAGTAAGAGTCGTGATTCAAAGCATTTGCCATGGCTATATTGAAACGTGTTCTATGTTAGATATTTGAGGTTTGGTTGATTCATTGCTTGATACTTATGGATAAGCAGCATGAGTATTTTTTTGTTCTGTGTTCTTGATTATTGCTTTTCATTCCTCCCACATGTGTTTTGTCTGGTTTATAAAGCGTTGACCAGGACTGTCAACAATTTAAGTTTAGGGGTTTGTTTAGTGTGAGTTTTGTATGTATTTTAGGTACAATTTTGGATTGAATAGATTGATAAACATGCATTAACTCAGTAAAATGGGTCGTGTTCTCATATTATGGAAAATGTATTACGCTTTCCTTATTTTTGCAGGAAAATAACGATGTTTGTAGTACTTTTGTGGCACATCAGAGCATTGCGATGGGGCCGGTCAATAATCGAGCGATTATGCGAAGTATGGAGTTGAACCTAGCAAAAAAAGGACATGCACGCCCTACCGGTGCTCATGCGCGTAGCCCGTGCGTGGTCCTTGCAGCAGGAATCAACCTTTGACTTGATGCACAGGCTGGTCGTGCCTATACGCATGGCCCGTGCGTCTTCCCAAGAAAAAATAAAAGCTTCGACTTGACGCACGGTCTGGTCGTGCGCATAGGCACGGTCCGTGCGTCTGTATGGGATTTTTAGAGTCTCGCTGCGTATTGACTTAGGTTTGGCCTGGGATGTTATAAATAAAGAGGAGTCGGACTCAGAAGATGACACACTTACTTTTACCCTAGAAAGTAGAGAAAAGAGCACTCTTCTACCAGAGGAATCGAGAGAAAGATCGAGGTCGCATCCACGCTTGAGGATTGAAGATTGATTGAGAGATCATTGATATCCCTGAGTTTTCTTACTCCATTGTATTCTTATTTTCACTTAGTTTGATATGGATATGAACAATTTATCTATGAATTCTTCGTTTCCCATATCCGACTAAATACCTTGTGATTTTGGGGTTTGGGATTAGGTTAATTGAATCTTGTTTGATGTTTAATTCGATTGATGTTATTATTTCGAACCCTATTCGAGTACTTTGTATTATTACTTGTTTTATCATATGGCCAATGGTTTAACATGCTTGATGTGTTTATTCATAATTCAAGAGATGAGTTTCAATACTAGATCTTGAGTATTTGACATGAATACTTTGCATGATTGAGAAGTCTGTGAGTATTTGTAAGGATTATTGATCTTATATGCTTTTGGGAGTTGTTTATCTTATGTTGAGTAGAGATGCTAGCATAGATAATTCAATCAACGTATTTATTGTGTCTCGAGAGAGATGATAAATTACTTTTGTGATCATCTTATTGGGAAGATAGATAATAATGTTGGCTTGATTAATCTGATAACAAGAGGGAGATTAACTGAAACCATAACCCTAGAATCCGTCCATCTACTTGATCTTTTCAATCGTAACTCTTTGCTTTGTTCTTTTTATGATAAAATATTGTCTTAGTTTTAATAAAGAACAATCACACTTCGATCGTCTAAATAAAATAGTGCTATTATAATCCAATACTTAGTATATTAATTTATTAGTCTCTGTGGGATCGACCTTGCTTACCGTATCTATTAACTACGCCGTTCACTTGCGGTGAAGCTAAAAATAAGGCGAACACCAACCTTAGCATTAACTACATGCAAGTGCCTAAATGTACCAGGGTTCTGCAAGCATTTCATTGGCTCACGCTACTTACACTCTTTCAGCAAAACAACTTTTTAAGGTTGTAGGTATGTTCCTTACCAAAATGGGTAAGTCTTGACTTTTTTTTACAACGGACTTCTTCAACTTTCTCTAAGTCCTTCAGCTGCTTTACCCCTTTAGTTGAGTCTTCTCATTTATTCTTGAATGGCTCTGATGTAAGTGTACTGAAAGACACAACTGCTTGACTTGACTGAAGTTCTTCTTGATTACTCAGATGCGACACAACTTAATCTTCTCTGCACCTCTTTAGCAAATCTTCTGCATCTTCAACTTGGCTGCTCGATAACTCAGCTTATATTCTAACTATTACAAAGTTGAAATACATATTGAAAATGGGGTGCCAACTTTCTAATTTAAGTTTTCTAAGCATCATCAAAATCAATATAAATAAATTTTCTAACAACAACTCGTGCATTTGTTTGACCGCTAAATACCTAAAAAATCTAACGATGCTCGCAAGAGCACAAGATCGATAGTAGGATATCAAATTGACCAAAGTTGTCTCTCGCGGAAAACTTGGCCGACAAATAACTATTGTGTATCACAATAAACATAGAATAAATCATAAACACTGTAAACAAATTTGTATGATTTATAAATAATTAAAGAAAAACAAATAAGAAACCAATTAAAACTCAACACAAGTGAACCCAATAAAAACGATATGTATAAAATGTATATGATTTCAGAATTATCTCATCAAACTCACAAGTAAAATACCAATCAATTGATTATGTGATTAAATAATTAAGAAAATAGATATAAACTAGGCTTAAATCTGACATCTCTCGTATTCCAGATTAAGCCATATAGATCTAATTTACCTAATCAATTAATCAAGTTAGATAATACATTGTTGATTCATATCTAATCTCCTAATTAAATTTAGTTGGAGGATAATATCATCTCTCGATCTCAATTATTCCCTCAAGATAATCAAAAGTTGATTAGACAATTAACTATAAAATAAAGCAATTCAATCAGGCCAGGCATAATCAATCAATCAATATTCATGGTTGTTTGTTTGAATCAATTCATCATAATCTTGAACAAAGAATTTAGTTCATGATTGGGAATGTAATCATAATTTCAACTAAAAGATGAAAGATAATCATAAACATTATCATGCAATAACAATAACCACCAAATAATTGAAATAAGATAAAGAAGGTGAAGAAATAATATGCTTGGATTAAGTCGCAAAAGATCTTCGACGGAAAACCATGCAATCCCAATGTCAAAAAACAAGAGAAAATAGAGAAAACTAGAGTTTAGAAGTGCTTAGAATAATAAGTGTACGCAAATATGGATCCCTCAAGCCCTATTTATAAGCCTAAAATCCTACACAAAGTGAGAGAATCCAAAAAGAAAACGAAAAATCGAAAATTCTAGAAAATTCCAAACAGTGAACGACCGCGCACCCCATGGCATGCCTACGCTATTCCGTCTGGGTCCCGCGCGACTGCAGAAATTCTCCTACCCACCATGCGTTGTGGTGTGCGGTCACGCACTTCATCTTCGTGTCCGTACCCGAGCGTCTTTCGACCGCTGACCGTTCGTGGTGCCCGTTTTGCCCATTTTGCCCGTTTTCAAGCATATTTTGCACGGAAACTTACAAACATGAGTACATGACAAAGATACCCTACATAACACATGACACCATAAACGACACATAAAAAAACGAAAACACACACAGAGACACATACAAGAACACGAAAAAACACACAAAATTTACATAAAAAACATGGAAAACAATCTAGTTAAATAAAACAAATAAACGTGGGTGTATGATTCAAAATTTCAAATCGAAGATTTCTTTTAAAATTATAAGATATTGCCTCCTAAAGAAAGATTATTTAATTGGCCGCTGAACAAAATACCAATACAAGTTTGATTTATGAGGTGGAGAAAGGAAGAAAATATATTACATACGTAAATAGGGCCCCACCCAGCAACCAACAGAACGATACCAAGTCAAAACAACTGTTACTTGTAATATAAAATTAAAATGGTCCCCATTTCATTACAAAAGATTCGAATCTGCCAATCCGAACATTCCGCCACAGGTGTCGGGTGCCCAATCGGACGGCTGAAATCACCCAAAACAAAAAAGAAAATTTAAAATTAAAATAAAATAAAAAATTCGCCTAGTGGCATAATTCGAGTATCAAAAAATGGCACCCTCAACCTGTTAACCGTGAAAACAACCTATTCGCCATCTCATACTCCCCACCCTCCACCCTGTTTTTCTCTGCCCTTCATTCATATTTTCATACTCTCTCTCTCTGGAAAATCAAATTTTCTTGGTTTTTTTTCGCCTGTGGGTTCTTGAGATTTCCTTCGCCTTCAAAAGGTACAAAAAAATGTGTGCGCGTACATTTTTATGCATCTTTTGTTGCCCCTTTTCCTTTCAACTTGTTTGCCATTCTTGAATTTCTTGCCGTAAAAATGTTTACTTGAAGGGTTTTCGGAAATCCCTTCCATTTGTTTGCTTTAAGGTTGTACGTTTGTATATGCGTATGTATAAATATATTGTTTTTGAAAAGTCTCTTTATTTTTTGCTTTACACACTTTTCACATTCTGGTCTGAACACAAGAAAAGAAAATTTTCAAGTCCCTTTTTTTTGGAGCTTTAAGTATTTTTGGCTCTTTATTTTCTTGGATTTTCCTTTTTTAATTCTTCTAGGTGGGTGATTCTAACTATTGATTAAAATCCATATTTGCAGAATCCCATATCTATATATACAAGTTTGATTTGTATATATAGATATGGTGATGAAGGCGGCATCTCCAAGGCAATCTTTAAACAAGGTGTTTGAAAGAGTTGGAGTATATGGATTTGGTGGTGGTAGCACCCAGAAAAGGTGTAAATACGCCATTGAATATGAAGAAGATGATGATGGGACCATGGAAATGGAGCAGATTGGCGCTGAGAGGACTAAAAATGTGCTCATTCTGATGAGCGATACCGGCGGTGGCCACCGTGCATCGGCTGAGGCGATTAGGGACGCGTTCCAGCTCGAATATGGCGATGAATACAGAGTAGGCTAATTAATTTAATGATTTATTAATTTTAAATGATTTTACACCTCAGATTTTGGTTTGTTCTTAAGTAATTTCTTATGGAATTTTGTCTTTATTGTGAAATTCAAATTTTGTGGGTGTTAAGGTCTATGAATTATGAGGTTTTTTTTTCTGTTTTAAATGTTTGGTTTTTTGTGTTGCAGCTCAGATTTTGGTTTGTTCTTGATTAATTTCCTCTGGAATTTTGTCGTTATTGAGAAATTTAAATATTATGGGTGATAAGGTCTATGGATTAGTGTTTGTTCATGAAATTTGTACTTATTTAGTGCTAATAGTGTTAGGCCAAGAATTTTAAAGTTGCTTTTCTGATATCAACTTAATTTGTGGTAAAGTTTCATCGATTTATGTTCTTTACGTATATTTGACTCCCATTTCTTGATTGATCATGTTCTAATTTGAATTCTGATTTCTGAGTGTGTGATAACATTAGTCATCAATAATGTAATCTTCACTTGTGTACTGGAGAATTTGAAATAAACAAAAGCTAATTATGTGGTGTTTCTGATGTCTCTGAACTTGTGTGATTGATTATGCAGATTTTCGTGAAAGATGTGTGGAAGGAGTACACGGGGTGGCCGTTGAACGATATGGAGGGGCAATATAAGTTCATGGTTAAACATGTCCAGCTTTGGAAAGTTGCATTTCATGGCACTTCACCTAAATGGATACACTCTGTCTATCTTGCTGCAATTGCTGCCTTTTACGCCAAGTATGTTTACCTCTTTCTAACATACATACAATTAGTCTATTGGCACCGAAAAGTTCATTGTCAGTTCTAAGAATATCCTAAATCGTTTGTTTCTTGATTATTCTGTTTCTTCATAACCTCAGCTGCATTTAATTTAGTGCATTCAATAATATGTAAAGTTTCTACTCTTTTTTTGTTTCCTCGTCTTTTTTTGTTTGGGCGATATTTTTGCTTACCGCTTATTCTTAGTTAGTGATTACGGATGATCTTAACTGAGGGAGTGTTTGCAATCACTAAAAAAAGTGTTTCTCAGCTTTTTGGCTGAAAAAAAATCACTTTTTAGCATTTATAAATGCCATCTTCTGCTTCTGATTCTGTTTTATTTAATTATAATTTAAAAGCCAGGAGATGAGTGATTTAGACTGATTCTGCTTTTGGTTTGAAGTTTACAAAAAACAGAAGTACTTTTACAAGTTTTTCACCAAACACTCTATCTGCAATACCAACTTCTGATTGTCAACTACTTTTATTTCTGCTACAAGAAACCACTTCTTCTAAATAAACAGAAGCTTTTGCAAACATTCCCTTAGTAAGAGGGTTAGTTAACCTATATCCATTTTCATGATTTACATTAATTCTTGCTGCCACAGATACATTACAGCAGGCAATAATGTTCTTGGTTGATGTACTTCAAATTTCAGTATTTCAACATCTCAATTCTCCGAACTTGGCTTATTTGTTTTGCTATTTGTCCTTTTCAAGAGAGGTAGAAGCCGGTCTAATGGAGTACAAGCCCGATATAATCATTAGTGTCCATCCGCTTATGCAGCATATTCCTTTGTGGGTGCTAAAATGGCAAGGGCTACAGAAAAAAGTCATTTTCGTTACCGTCATCACAGACCTTAATACTTGCCACCGTACATGGTAATAAAAATCATCACACATGAAAATTTCACGACATTAGGGATTGAATGACACGAAATACTAATATGGGAAAAACTTGTTTGTTAAGGTTTCATCCATCAGTTAATCGATTGTACTGTGCCTCGGAGGAGGTTGCAAAGAGAGCTTTGCTAGACGGCGTTGAAGAATCTCAAATTCGTGTATTCGGCTTGCCTATCCGGCCTTCCTTCTGCCGAGCAGTTCTTTTGAAGGTGATCCCATTTTCGTCTCTTTCTTATGTAATTAAGCTGACACATTTTGATCTTGGTTTGCCTCTTAGGGAGTGTTTGCGAAAACTGTGCTTTTAGAGTAAGTGATTTATTATAGCAAGAATTGAAAAGTAGTTGAGAATCAGAGTTTTTAGTGTTTGCCAACATAAGCTAAAAGTTGATTAAATTATAAAGTAATATTTGGTGAATAAGTTGGAAAAGTATTTTATTTGTGTGTATAAGTCAAACCAGAAGCAGAATCAGAAATCTAAAGCACCCTCCCTATGTTTGTAGATTCTAGTTAAATTATGGAGAATCATAAACAGAAGTTAACATTTCAAAACACTAGAAGTTACTTTTTCAGCCAAAAGCTGACAATCACTTTTTTCAAGTGTTTGGAAGAACTCCCTTAATATGAGCTTGCCCCTCCAATCTTTTATGTGAAATTGAATAGTATAATAATGCGGATGGTTCGTTTATTTTTTTTCTATTTTTGGCTGTAGGACGACTTAAGGACAGAACTTGAGATGGACGCACAATTGCCAGCGGTATTGCTAATGGGAGGCGGAGAGGGGATGGGCCCTGTGAAGAAAACGGCAAAGGCTTTGGGAGAGTCTTTGTACGATAAAGAACTCGAGAAGCCAATAGGACAACTGGTCATCATTTGTGGTCGTAACGAATCACTAGCCGCCACATTACAATCTCTCGAGTGGAAAATCCCAGTCAAGGTAACAACATATGTTCTTAAAGAATCAGCAAGCTACAAAATAAGCATCAATTAATTAGTGGAGAGTTTACTTTCTATCTTTGAACAAAACATACATAGGATTTTTAGTTTTACTGTTCTTGAACGTAGATTAGAGGATTTGAGAAGCAGATGGAGAAATGGATGGGGGCTTGTGACTGCATCATTACCAAAGTACGCTATTTTTTTTTCTTTTCATATGCTCGATCTAAGATACGTTTGCATTTTATGTCCAAACAATTTGGACTGGTTGTTTACAAGATTCTTTGGGATAATATAGGCTGGACCGGGTACAATCGCAGAGGCATTGATAAGAGGCCTTCCAATTATTCTTAATGATTACATTCCTGGCCAAGTAAGTGAATCTGAATGCTTGGTTTTTTTACTTCTTGCGACCTTGCCTTTGTTTTGGGGTAAATTACAAAAACTATCTCTGAGGTTTAGTCTAATTACAAAAAACTCCCATTATTTTTTAAAATGACAAGTGTCTCAATAAAGTATTATGAACATGCCTTAGAAGTTAGAGGTTTGTATTTGCTTAACAAATATTTCTTCACCCCTCCTTAGGCTGGTATTTGTAACATATAAACAAATGTTGAGGGTATTCGTAATTTTGAAAGATAATTTTTTTTTTTTTTGTAATTAGACTGAACCTCAAAGGTGTTTTTCTAAGGGATAATTACAAAAACCCCCTTGTGGTTCGGACTAATTACAAAAAACTTGTAGGTTTTTGAAAATTACAAAAAAAAAAAAACTGAGATTTGATTCCATCTACTTACATTTTCTCCCTTCATAAGCCAAAAATATTTTAGAAAGCCCCTTGACTTTTTTAGAAATACTATAATTACCCCCTTCAATTTTTAAAAAACCAAACCTCACGGGTTTTTTGTAAACCTCAGTTTTTTTTTTTTTGGTATTTTCCCTTTTTCTAATTAACCGTTCTTTCCCCCTGATTATTCGTTCAAGTGCAAAAATAGCAACAAGATTGTAACTGATTTCTTTCATTTGGCATTGGCAGGAGAAAGGGAACGTTCCATACGTAGTCGACAATGGGGCAGGCGTGTTCACCCGAAGCCCCAAAGAAACGGCAAGAATTGTGTCCGAATGGTTCAGCACAAAGACAGACGAACTCAACAGAATGTCTGAAAATGCGCTAAAACTTGCACAACCGGATGCAGTTTTTGACATTGTGAAGGACATTCACGAGCTAGCATGTCAACGGGGACCTTTATCGAACGTACCCTACATGCTCACTTCATCGTTCTCGAGCTTAATATACTAGAGAAGTTTCATATTCATCAGCAGGGACTAATTAATGTTTTCTTGACTAGGTATGTGTACAAATAGTTTAAGAAATGATAGTATTCTTTTACCCTTAGAGTTGCTGCCCTAGCTATAGGTTTCCATTGGAATCTGTGTCGTCGATTAATACCCATTTTATGAAAATGAGAAGAAAAAAAAAAGTAAAATAGATTTAGGGTGTGGGAGTTGAAATTTTAGGGGTGTTGTATTCTTTTAGGTGAATTTGACAAATTGGAAGCATGATTGATTTGTTGCAGTGTAAGTTTGGCTTTCTTTGCAGTGACCTTTATTTGTTGCTTAGTTAGTTTTTCTCATTTTGTAGATGAACTTTTAATTAAGTTACTTCCAATATTGGAGAAGATTATAGTGATCAGCAAGGGGAGACTTGTAAGGATCACCTTATTAAAATGGTACCTAAAAGCAAGAAGCCAAGTACATGTTCATATTTATAATTTTTTAATATAAATAATAGTTGTTGGACAGTGGAAATAGGCATGACATGCTAATGACATAAAATTAAAAAATTATTGGAGAACAAGAAAACATAAAACTTACAGCATTTATATGGTTATGTTCCAATACCATAAGCAAGAATTTACTTATTTTATTCTTCCTTTTTTAATTATAAAATTTTAAAATATATGTCTCTTTCTAATGTGGGTCCAAATCCAACCATTAAATTTATTTTTGGTTGGAATCCTGTTTCCTTGATTAGATTTTTTCCTGCCACCTAACTTGCTTCCCATTATTTATTTACAACTATACAATCTATTTTTCTATATTTCTTCTATTTTTATTTTTGGACAGGTCATCTTCAGTACCAAGCTTTCAAAGTTATATTAAAAATTTGATCAGCTGTATACAATTATGTACTCAATAAAGTTTTAGGCCATGTTTGAGGTCCCTCAAGTTTTGCTCTATAATCTGTGATTGGAACAATAGATATTTCAAGGGATGATTAAAGCAATTAATACTATATAATAATGACAGAAATAAAGTTCCAATTAAGCATGATGCTGTAATTAAGGAAGTACGTTATGATTATTAATTAAGTGAGAGTAGGAAATAATTTTACATCTTTTTGTTGTTTTTGTTTTTTAAGAAACCTATGTTTTGGTGGGAAGTGACTGTTATAATGCCAAAAGTATGAGTCTTAATCAAAGTAGGCCCATTGGTGCTAGCTGGAGCTATGTGACTGGTGCTGTCCATTATTTGACTTAAATGCTGAATTTTAATGTAAACTTTGTGGGAATAATTCTTGGTCAATTATTGGGGAGCCAGATGGGATATCACTTATTATAAGTTACAACTTGGGGTATTTAATTCCAAAATAATCTTTCTTCAAAAAAAAAAAAAAAATCCCAATAAAAATCTTGATGGGGTCATAGATAACAACCTCTGGGCACATGACCTGAGATATTTTACAACTTTTAATATATGTATGAATAAGACAGATAATATTAAAGCATAATTTCTCTAATAAACACTGCAAGAAAATCTACCTACAAATTTTAAAATATTTTGATAATTGTAAATTGTAAGTAAAATCGATGTAGAAAAAATTATTGTAGGTAAATATTACCAACAAAATCTAATATTGTTGGTAAATACCTACAGTATTTCTGTTGGTAAATTTAAAAATTATCGATGATTTATCGGTAAATTGTCAGTATAATATGAAGAAAAATAATATATTTATTATGTAGGTAATTGTAAATTTAGTAACAAAATCATTTATATCGGTAATTCTTTTGATAAACTGAAATTTTCTTATTATAGAAAAAGTCAAGAAATCTTAAATTTTCAACAAATTAATGATAAGATGATTCTGTTGGAAAAACGTGTTGGTGTATATCAAACGGCTTCAAAATTTTGAGCAGAGTATCTGTAGTAAATCGAAATATCGAGACAAGAGTTGGACTCTTTCTCTTTAAGACGAGATTATCCCGCTCACGGTGCGTACAGGATATGGGAATCGTCTCCCAAGATACAACGACAACTTTCTTGCGATAGTTGCACTACGAATCGCAAGAACGATGAACACTCTGGTGTTTTTGAACTTTCTTTTACTGAACTTATGCAGACAGAATGCTTGAAATTCGAGATGCTTAGATGCTGAAGTGAGTATGAATTCAAAATTTTTCTGATGCAAAATGAATTCTGGGGACCGCTATTTATAGAGCTTCTTGTGCCTCTTCAGATTGGGTGTAACCCCAGGTTCAGATCAATCGTGACCGTCAGATCGCGCCACGAGATCAACAGCTGCGATAATCTGATGATCCAGATCGCATCCAACTGAAGTATCACACCCCTTGGCATACATCCATGCACACTAGACAGTCGAGTCTAGTCATGGTGCCCTATCAGCGAACAGACGTGTTCAATCAGCTCCAACATGCCACGTGTCACCACATGGACGACTATGCCAAGTCACTGCCACACTGCCACATCATCGAGCCACTGGACCGAACCCTGGTTCAATTTTTTCAAAACTTTAAGGCTCCTCAAAGCTCTTCGCAACAATGCGTACGTGTGAAATGCACATCTAAAGCGCCCAGTGCGACTATGTGCGACGTGCGCGGGCCCAGTCAAAATTGAACTATTTGAACTAACCAAAGGCTAGTCAAAATTGACTTGGTCCACTAGGTGTACTATAAGGAGCTCCACATGATTACTCCTTATTAGTGGTGAAGCTCTTTATAGACTAGTCAGACATTTAATATATTTTCTATGTGGGATATGATTTTTTATATTCTCACCCTTTTATATTCCATATATAAAAGGCATTTAAGTGGCTAACTTTATGCATTTATTTCTCATTCACCCCATATTGGTTTTGAAAAATTCAAAATTCTAAACTCATCTACCCGCAGCGTAGATTACGTTTATCTCATTTATTTCATAAAATAAATAAATGAACCCACTTAATGAATTAGTCAAAATCGGGTCAACACTCAATTTCTAAAACCAATTTCAACAATCTCTCACATGAATGATAATAAATACACATGAGTATGTTGGGCGAACAGACTTTAGTTATGTGGTTTTAGAAAGAAAAAAAATATATGTTTTCAATTTCATATGCATGCAATCTTGAATTTGTTTGGTGCGTTGTATGATCAGTTTCATGCTTTCTGATACAATTTTGAAGTAGTTTCGTGGTTATATTATAAAATCCCATTTTTTAATCATGTTGGATGTTAAGTTTGTTGGTCCTGTTTCGGATGCGTTAGATTAATATATTTGTTTTGCCATAATGTTTTCGGAAACCCCGACACATGTTTCTATTAATGTATTCTTATTCCTTTAGAATAGTGCCTATTTTATATAGATACAGATTCATGACCATATTAAGTTGGCTTTTGAAAATTGAGATTTGAGTCTTGATTTGTGTATTCTATTGAATGCAATTCATATTGTTTTTTAGTATTCTGTATTAAGAAACTTTGCATGTTTCTGGTCGATTTATAATATTTTGGTTTAGAAACATATATACGATCAAATTTGAATATTTGTTATATTCAGTCTCAATTCTGTCAAAGATGATTTCACTACAAACTCATATGCAAATTAGATTTGCTATTGTAATTGATTATTGTGATATGAGTACAATTTTTTGTGAAAATATATTAGATATATACCAATTTAATTCTTGGTTTTCTGTACAAGTTTATGAATCTTACTTGGAAATGAGAAGAATTATTGTATGATTCCACTAATCATATTTACTCGAAGGATTTTTGGAAATCCACATGTGTGCAAAGAATTGCACGGTGTTTGTTTCATTCGTCTAGACAACAAAGTTGATGAATTAGAACTAATTGATTATATCTTTGCATATTGCTTAGAAACTGTTTGCAACAGTGATTAGAGGAAACTGATGAGTTGTTCATCTTCTGTTTTTCTAACATCAATGGATGGAACTACAATAGTTTATCCTACAAGTGTGTACTCATCAAAAATGATGCTTATGTGAGGAAGGGTTGCCATTGTGATGGAATATTCAATGATGCTTATATGATTGACTCTTTTTTTTCATGGCATAATAGATTAGGGCATGCAAATTTTAAATCTGTTTGTCGAATGATAGATTTGAATTTATTGCCTAATTTGCAATTTGATCCTAATCATAAATGTTAAATATGTGTTGAAGCAACGTTAGATAAAATACCATATAACTCTATTGAAAGGATTATCACTCCTTTAGAATTAATTCACATTGATATCTGTGATTTAAAGTTTGTGCAAACGAGGGGTGGTACAAAGTAGTTTATTACTTTTATAGATAATTGCATAAGATATTATTATGTATACTTGTTGAAAAGCAAAGATGAGGCTTCATATGCTTTTAAGCACTATAAGAAGGAAGTGGAAAATCAACTTAGCAAAAGAATTAAAAAAAATTATTCGAAGTGATAGAGGTAGAGAATATGACGCTCCATTTGATGAATTTTGTTCAGAATCTGGCATTATTCATCAAACTACTGCACCATATTTACCTCAATCAATTGGAATTGTTGAACGCAAGAATCGAATTCTTAAAGTGATAATGAATGCCATAATGTAAGATAAGTTCGAGACTACCTGAAAACTTTTGGGTATAAGCTATTTTCTCCGCCAAGTCATTCTTAATAAAGTTCCACTCAAGTTTGATTTTTTGTGAAAATAGGAATGCAAAAAAGCAGGAAGAGATTGATTGAAATCCCAAAAAAGGGGGGAGAGTTATGGGGAGTTACCAAAACTGTCGTGTGATTTTGCTAATAAAATGACAATTGTGCCCTTAAATGGGCAATATTCAATATAAAAAAATTAAAAAATTCGAAAAAAACTTAGCCTTAGAATTAAACAGATTAATAGCTTAGATTTGTCCACACTGCCACATGGTAAGACCCTTGCCACGTATGATCCTATCCCTATCTATATATATATATATATATATATATATATATATATAATTTTAGTCAATTAGCGATGAAAATATTCGTCACTAAACAGGAATATTCAACTACATTCCCTTCAAACAATGTATGAATTTACGAGATTATTAAATTTTTATACGGAAGATGATGGGTTGGATATGATTGTAATGAACCAGTTTTATTATTTTAAGAAAATCAAAATTTCAGGGGTAAAACTGTCCATATAGGGCAAACTGCAAAAAAATTACATAGTTCATATAGTAAAATATAACAAAAAATCGTTTATGTAGTAAAGTGTAAAAACGCAAATAGTACAGGGAGTTTAGTGTAATTTCTTCTTTCTTTTATTATATTCTAATCTAAAGATAAGAGTCAGCACTTTGCAGTTGAATGAACTATATACATATATTGAGAACAATTTTGTTTTTTAGCTTTACATAGAACGAGCCCTCAATTACATTGAGTTCTAAATAGTTTGTGGATCTAGTCAATGAAATATACGAAGAATTTGTTGGGGATTTATCAAGTGCGATATTATATTCGGGAAATAAATTAGAAAATTTACTTGAATTTCAGAAAAATAAAATGCAGAAAGTACAGAAATTTAGACCGAGGCTAGAGTTTGATTCTATGTATTTAAGACGAATTGCCCTACTACGGTGCCCACAGTTGAATAGCAAACATCTCCCAACATATAACAGTCTGCTCTTGCTGTAGTAGCACTCCGAACAACAAGAGACGGCGAACTTCGAATGTTTTGTACTCTCTTTTTTATCGAAAAATTTTGACAGAAAATATGCTTATTAATGTGTGCAAAATGCTCGTGAAAATCTGCAGATTTTTGGGATATATATAGATTACCAAAAATCACAAGTGAAACAATGCAACTGTTCGAACAAACATGTCCATTCATTCGAATAGAGACATCCATTGGTTTAAAACGAAACAACATAACTATTTGGATAAACCTTTTTAATCCGAATAGTTTCAAATGAACAGTCGCACCTTTTGGCAATAATTTCTCATTCACTCGAAAATATTTATTATATTTCCAACAATCCCCACATGAATGAGAAATTACGTGAATCAATGCAAATGCACATGTAAATGCAGACAATAAAGAGAGTACAAACGAAAAGTTATTGCATCAGGAGAGGTAGCTTCTGGTTTTGAACCATCCCCAGTGGAATACTATCGGATTTACTTGGCTAATCAGTGAACATGACGTCTTGAACTGTTCAGCTATTGGTGTAAACCAAAACAACAGCAACCACACAATAACCTCCCTAACATTTCCAGTTCTCATGGTTGTGTTCATTTTGGCCTTGAACAACCTTGGGTTTCATAAGTGTTTTAGAGAATTCAAGCCTCCAAATTTTCATAGAAATGGCCCCACTTCACGCTTACATAGGTGACCTCTATTAAGTGTATTCTGCCATACCCCACTTGGGTTAACCAAGTTATAGGAATCATTAAAAATTGAACTTAACATTACATACTTCTGCAGAAAGCACTTTTAATAGGAATGGGTAGGAATTTTATTCTAAGTGCTTAACCGAATCTTCATTACTTAGTTGTCCCATTGAACCAAGTTATTAGGATCTCCAGTCATCATTGTTTGGTTACCATTACAAAGATTCATGCGTAATAGATTTCAATCTCATTCCCTTTGATAATCGGTACACTTGATCTCTTGGTAAACCTTTGATAAGCGGATCCACGAGATTCTCCTTAGATTTTACATAATCAATGGAAATAATACCACTTAAGATCAACTGTTTAATGGTATCGTGTCTACGACGTATATATCTAGACTCACCATTATACATGTTATTTTGTATTCTTCCTATGGCCGACTGACTATCATAATTTATACTGATAACAGTGACTGGCTTTGGACAACAAGGAATATCCTCTAAAAAATTTTGAAGTCAATCTGCTTCTTCTCCAGCTTTATCCAAAGTTATAAACTCAGGTTCCATCTTTGATCGAGCTATACAAGTTTGTTTTGAGGACTTCCAAGACACAACTGCACCACAAATGGTGAAAACTTGGTGAAAACTTTACCACTAGTGGATTTTGAATTTGATATCTAATTGGCATCACAATATCCTTCCAAAACTGTTGGATATCTTGTATAATGTAATCTAAAATTCAAATTATATTTTAAATATCTTTAAACTCTATTCAGAGATTTCCAATGATCATCGCTTGGATTATACATTAAACTGCCTACGAACTACTTAGTTTATTCACATCACATGCTATATCAGAACGAGTGCCATTTGTTATATACATTAAACTGCCTATGACCTGTGAATATCTCAACTGAGACACTGGTTCGCCTTTATCATTGTCTTTACATGGAAAGACATTCTCAAAATACACAACATTCCTTGATTCAATAATTACATTTTCATGAATATCAGGAATGTTAAACTTGTGCACAAGGAACCGATATGCACTACTGTTATGTGCAGATCCAACAAATATGCAATCAACTGTTTTAGGCCCAATTTTTACTTGTTTAGGCTTAGGAACTTCTACCAGTTCTTTTTTTTTTTTTTGTCTTTCTTCTTGATTCTTCTCGTCGCCCATTTCTTCCATTTTTTCTTCATTTTACCGCTCGACCGCCGATACCCATCCGTATTGTGTCAGTTTCGAAGATTGTCAGGGGTTCTTCGACATAAAAAACAAAAACGCCCTTGGTATTATTGGTAAATGTTAGAGGCTTGTTCGATTTTTTCATTTTCTTGGTTGTAGTTTTGGTAGAAAGGGTTTATCCCTTAATTTTTTTTCCTTTTATGTTGAAACATGCTCATGTTTTATCTGGGTTTTTTGTGTTACTCGCAGTAAGTAGAGCACGCCAAATTTTTTTTTTTTGAAGTTCCTAGGGTTTTGATCTTAGATTTTTACAGACTCGTCTTCCTTTCTTTGCTTATGGAATTATATTTGTGCAAAAAAATGCAGATTTGGTAGAGATATGTTTGGTATAAAATTAGGTAAAAATGATGTATATTTAGTTAATGGATTGTGTAATGTTTATGTTATTGATATGGGATGGTGTAAGTTTAGATGTACAGTGGATGTACGAGTGTAACCTGCGTATTTGTGGTTTGTTTTTGTAGATTTTGTTGATTCTCTTATTTTAGTAGGAAAATGGGTTTGGTTCTTTTTTGGGGGGGAATCATTCATTGTTTATTTGGTATATATTTACATAAGAATGATATATCTTTTATTACTTTTGGTTTATAGCTAAATCCTTTTGTGATATTTTTTGTCCAATGCCTGCATTAGGAAAAAAAAAGACAGGGATATATGTATATATTGTTCATGAAATCCATAATGAAAAAAAGTGTCGAAATAATATTATTTTGGTATACAATTAAATATCATACAGCGCTAAATTAGGTTTATTTTGTGTATTTTTTGGTGAATCAGCCCCTGTTATTTTTTGTATACATTTTTCTTAGACATGATATATATTTTCTTACATTTGGTATATAGTTAAATCTACTGTGGTGTTTTGTTTAACCCCTGCACCAGAAAAAAAGAGCCATGGACATATGTATTGGTGCATATTTAGTATTGTTTGTTGGGAAATTTATTGTTTAGATTTTGATGAATGCCATGTAAAACTTAGACTAGAAAGTTGGCACCCCATTTTCTTTGTATTTTTGCATTGTAATAGATAGGGTGTTTATCTGCCGAGTCAAGTCAGCTATGCCTGGATATGCAAGGAGTCAACTGAAGGCTAAAATGAGGACTCCGCTGTGAAGCAGCTTAGTATGGCAAGGAGGAGAAGTCAAGAACTCGACTGAAGGAGTATCAGCTGGATACAGCTGTGAGAAGTGTTAGCCAAGTCAACTCTAGACAGCCCAAGTCAAGTTGAAGTGACATGAGTCTTCCAATGATTGGGAGCGGCGCACTCAAGTCACCTGGGGAAGTTAAGGAACTGCAATCAAGTCAAGACAAGACAATCAAAAGAGTCCGTTGCCGTAAGTCAAGAAAGTTACTTAAATAAGTAATACTTCCATGCTGCAATATTCTAAAGTGCTCAGTCCCAGAAGCGTGCAAAAGGAATAAACCAATGGGAAGCACTACACCTGTGTCAAACCCTGGAAAGCTGCAAGACATTTAATACGAGGAAATGTCAACATCAAGGACTGCAACAAGACAAGCCAACGAACACTAGTGTCTTTTGAAAATTAGCCTATCTCTTCAACGGGCAGATTTTTGAAAGAGCACTATAAAAGCGAGGAAATCAATTTGAGAAAAGGTGACCTTGCATACCTGAACTATGAACATTCAAGCTAACATTCGAGCTGTAACCAAGCAAAATATTCTCAAGTTATTCAATCAAATCCTCAAGCCTAAACTTCGAAGGAAATATATCCAACACCAAGTTGTGAAGGAAAGACAACTTCAAACTGTTAAAGAGGAAACTTTTGAAGAATCAAAAGGGGTCTACATTCCAAGGAGGATTGTAGAAAGGTTGAAGGTCGAACCAGTTTCAAGTTATTGGAGGGCTTCGTGATCAAATCCAAGAAGCTTGAGCAAGTGAGTGAAGAAGTAGCAAGGCAAATACCGCCCGTGAAGAAGCCGAGTCGGACGAGAAGCCACCGTGTGACCAAGGCATCTCGGGACCGAGTCCCAAAGGATCAAGTCACCGTGTGATCAAGACATTGTATCCGGACTCGTTAACCACTTTGTACTCGATCAATACTTAGTGGATTCCTCCAGGAGTTGGAGAAGAGAGGAGTAGAAGAATTACCCCATCTTCGAACCTCTATAAAAACTTATTGTGTCATTTACATCTCAAAGACTTTAATTTCTCATCTTATTTTTATATCTCACGATAAATTAGCTATCCAATTGATAATCAACTCGAGTGCTAAAATCAAGTGTTAAAACAAACTTAAACCAAATTCAAGGGTGTTAAGTCTTCCGAAAATCTCATCACACCAAGTTAAGGTTTAGACTAACAAATGAGTTATTCTATCAACAACTCAATCGAGTCATTGAGTGGCTAACTCTGGCCGTTAACTAACTTAGTTGTCCACCAAGGACTTAGCCGTATTTAACTCAAAATATTTTAAAAGGACTAAAATCGAAAAGTTGGTATGGTTTATTCAACCCCCCCTTCTAAACCTTACTCACACCCCTTGGGACCTACATTGTTATAACGGCATGAATATGTGTTTTGATGCATTGATAAGTTTGGTAATGTGTATATAATATCCATGCAATGCATAATGACGAATGGTGTTTAAATAATATTATTTTCGCATACAATTAGAGTTCATACAGTGCTCAATTAGTTTAGTTGGTGTATTTTTTTTTTGATATATTGTGCTTGAGTTCCTCATTCTTTAATATAGTTCATGTTTCTCAATACCAGATTTATAATTTTCAATGGCAAGAGGAAACAGGAAAAGACCTGCATCTCTAGGGCCGAGCAAGGGTGCGTGTAATGTTAACAAGAGGTCCAAGACTGCCAAATCTACTTTGAAATCTTCGATGCCCAAATTGAGGAAATTGTAGCTTATATTTTTTTTGGCCCATTTTGTTATATTGTACCCGTGGAAATGTATCGATGAAAACTTAGCTATAAGTTGATATACATTTAGTAAATAGTTGGTATACAATTAGTTCAGTTGCATTTATTTTAATTTTGGATATGAATTGATGCAAACTTAGCTATAGATTGGTATACAGTTAGGCAATTGTTTGTATACAGTTAGTTTTTATGCGACACACAAACGCATTTGCTGCATCATTTTTCTTTTTTTGGTTGACTTGTTAGATGTTAACATCGTTTTTTTTGGCAATTTTGTTTTATGTATTTTTCAGTTGGATCTGTTCTCTCGATATTTGCAAGCACGTGGGTGTTATCAGGCAGCGCGTAATATTGAAAAATCTGCATATTTGTACACCAAACCAGTTAAATGTATACACAAATTAATTTTTAAAATATACAATATTGTCAATATTAGTATACAATATTCTCAATTAAACATCTAACAATGCACTACTGAATACTTATATTATCACCAATATTGGAAAAGTGTACAGCAAAATATGATTTCAGGGTACCGTAATAGAATTATTTTTATACCATATTTTTATGATTATAAAACACCGAAGTATGCACATGTATACACTAAAATATGCTTCCAATGTACAATATTGTCAATATTTTCATACCAATTTAAGTACCAATGTTTAGTCTCAAATAAACATCCAAACACGCCTTATGGTATTATTGAATAGGGTGAATCCGTTTTTTTTCCATGATTAGGCATGTCTGTTATGGAAAGGTAATATTGAATATATCCCTTGATTTTAGGAAAATAAATACGGTATTATTTTTATACCATTTTGATAGTTACCGATTTGCCCTTTTTACACATAAAATAATTGAAAAATGGTGTATTTTTAGGCATAATCTGAACCATTGATTGAATAGGATGGATGGATGGGATCTATCCACACTGCCACATGGTAAGAGGCTGCCACATGAGATCTCATCCCTATATATATATATATATATATATATTCCTAATTGGTTCGCTACGATTCTTTACTTTTTCCGTGTTGGTACGAACCATTGTGATGTCTGTTAAGGTTGAGTATAAGAAGCAATCATAAAACAGTACGTGTGACGAGCAGCCCAAGAATCGACTAAAAATACCTAACTACCTTTTGTGGAAACAATGTATGAATTTATGGAAATATTAATTTTATAAATGATAGCATGATAGGCCCGATGACCACAATAAACTACTGTCATTATTCTAAGAAAAATAATATTTTAGGGGCAAAATTGTCCATATAGGGAAAAGTGGAAAAATTTACATAGTTCATATAGTAAAGTGTAACAAAAAATAGTTTATATTGTAAAGTGTAAAAATGCGAATAGTACAGGGGGTTTAGTGTAATATTCTCTAAAAGAAACTATTATGAGGTTTAGCCTAATCACAAAAAAAATCAAATTCTCTTTCAAAATTACAAATACCCCATTGAGGTTTGTATTTATCTAAGAATACGCACCTCTTTAAGACGCATTAATTGAGCGCACGCAATTTATAAGGTAAAAATAAATGTTAATGGGGTATTTAAGAGATAACTTAGATTTTTGTAAATAGTTCAAACCTCAGGGGTAGATTTATAATTAACCCTTAAAATAGTGAATGAATTATGCCTATTCTCAGCATTCGCCCATTAACTTTGTTTTAAGTGATTGTGTGAGTTGTAGGCTTGTAGCCATGATTTTTAGCATTTAGTTAGTCAATTACCTAACTGATGTGGAAATTACCATTATAGCCTCGCCTAGGTCGAAATGACCATATTGACCTCGCCTCGCTGGAAATTACCAATATGCCCCCAGGATCCGCGACTTTTTTATATGGATCCCGACCCGAACCGATCCGACCCGAAAGTCCGGGTCGGGTCGCCCGCGAGCCACGCACCGTCGATCGGGTGCCACATGTACGGTGATCCGCATTGCATGGTGAACAGTACTATAAATACGGCACGAAAATCAAGGTAAAAGGTAATTGGTCATTATTCTAAATTACCTCGCTCTTTAGCTTTCTAAGTACCTCAACTACCTGATTCTGACTTAGGCATCGGAGGGCCTTAGCTGGGAGCCATCCCGGCTAGCCTAACGTGCATTTTGTTTCAGGTACCCTCGAACAAAGTACCTCACCTCGCTTTTTGGGGATCCTAAGCCAGGTCACCTCGTGGATAACACCTCACCTCGCTTTGTGGATCCCTAGGTCAGGTACATCTGATTTACTTTCCTAAATCAGTTGGCGCCGTCTGTGGGAACGAGGTCTAGCTAAAGATGGAGGAAACACCAGGGAAGACATTGGAAACACCTAAGCACGCATCCAAGACACCTCAGGGGGTCGTGGAGGACCCTCCCCGAGAAACATCACCAATTCGCCCGCTTCACTTCGCGGGACCCTCTTTGGTTCGGTAGGAGGAGCAGATGATTCACATGAAAGCTAGTGACTTTGAGAAAATGCTGGAAAAAATATTGGAGGATAGGGAAAGAAAGGGCAAGAAGGCTATGAAGGCACCTCCCCAAGATCCCCCATTAGAAGAGGGAAATGTGGAAAAGCGAAACGAAGTACCAGAGGACTTGGAAGAGGTGGCTAGCCAAGCCGTCAGACCACCAGCGAGGCGACCAGTGGAGGTCGTGGGCGAACCAGTTAATAAGCCACGGGACATACACGAACTGAGTGAACAAATCGAGCATGCTACTCGACAGCTAGATGATTTGAGGCGGAGGGGAGATGTAACATCCGCTTTGCAGAAAAAGGGATCTCCATTTTCTTCCGAGATCCTAGCCGAGGTGGTCACACCGAACTTCAAGCTTCCTGATCTCCCAAAATATGATGGGAACAGGGACCATCAGGAACATCTCACCGCTTTCGACCACGTGATGCAATTGTATGGGCAGTCGGATGCCATGAATGCTAGAATATTCATTACCACGCTGACCGGAAAGGCGCAGGAATGGTTCATGGGATTACCTAGGGGAACTGTGGTTTCTTACGAATAGCTGGCTAGAAAGTTCTTGTATCAGTTCGCAAGTCAGAAGCGAGCTCAAAGGTCGTATTCGCATTTGTTCACTATAAGGCAAGGGGTGAAAGAGTCACTCAGGGAGTTCATAAATCAGTTCAATGATGAAGCGTTGGAGGTAGAAGATATGCGAATTGATATGATGACTAATATCCTTATCCTCAGATTGCAAAAAAGACCGTTAGCATCAGCACTCGCTCGCGAACCACCTATCGATAAGGAACAGTTAATGGAAGTAACCCAAAAGTACATACAGGAGGAAGAGATGAATGCCCTGAAAGACCAGGAGTGGTCCCAAGTGGCTCAGGCTCCACGCAAAGGGAGGGATCTTAGAGAGAGGCTTCGGTTTATGGCCGAGAGAGGCCTAGACAGAGGTCCAGATCAAGATCGCCCTAGGACAGCGAGGCACAATAGATATACTCTGTTGAATGCGCCCCGAAGTCACGCTCTAATGGCCATAGAGCGAACTGATATGCTAAGGTGGCCAAAAAAGATGAAGACAACTTCGGGTCAGAGAAACATGGATAAATATTGTCGCTTTCACAAGGACCATGGCCACGATACCGAGGACTGCATTCAATTGCGAGATGAGATTGAAAGGCTCATCCAGCAAGGTTACTTACAAAATTTTGTTTTGAAAGAAGAACGAGGTGGAGGACCTAACCGGGACCCTAGGCGAAGATCACCGGCTCGCAAGTCGCGAGGCCGGTCGAGAGGTTGCCATGAGGCCGGACATAGGCAAGAACGCCCGAGGGAACGCTCTAAGCCTAGGGAAAATTAGGAAGAAGATAACTTGCCTCGTAGGGGAGTTATACATATGATAGCAGGAGGTCCTAGTGGAGGTGACTCGCAGAGTGCGAGAAGGAAGCATCCGCGTAACCTCACCTATGATTCTAAGAGGAAACTGAAGGTCATGAGCGTCCAAAACTCTAGCCCAATTACGTTTGATGGTCGTGACCTCGTGGGGGTCGAGGCGGGCCAAAACGACCCGATGGTAATCACGATGGATATTGCCAACTTCGCTGTACAAAAAGTCTTGGTGGAAAATGGGAGCTCGGCGGACATATTATTTATGCATGTGTTGAGAAAGATGGAACTGGATGTAACCGCCTTGCGTCCGGTTGACACTCCGCTGATGGGGTTTGGAGGAAGCAAAGTGGTTCCTCTAGGAACCATTGATCACCCCACCTCGCTAGGCGAAGCGCCATGCCGAAAGACAATCATGATCAAGTATCTGGTAGTAGACGCCCCATTTGCTTATAATGTGATCATGGGGCGACCCGGACTGAATCAGTTCCAAGCCGTGGTGTCCACCTACCACCTGAAGATGAAGTTCCCTACAGCAGGAGGGGTGGGCGAAGTGCGAGGTTATCAGAAGATGGCTAGAGAATGTTATAACGTTTCCCTAAAAAAGAAAAAGGAGGGGAGAGAGGTGAGAACCATAAGGCAAATAACGCGTGAGGAAGAGGTTGGGCTGAGTAAAAAAGAAAAAGAGAAGGTTAAAAAAGCTAGGACAATGGCAGAGTATAGGGTCGAGCCAGCGGAGCAATACAAAGTTATTGAACTCGGGCCAGGCGACCCAGATAAGTTCACTAAGATAGGGTCGCAAATGCACTCGAAGCTAGAAGTGATGATGATTCAGTTTCTTAAGGAGAACGTGGACATCTTTGCCTGGAAACCTTCTGATTTCCAAGGCATAGACCCCGAAGTGATGTTTCACCGACTGAATGTGGACCCATTAGTGAGGCCAGTGAAACAGAAAAAGCGAAGCTTTGGAAGCGAGAGAAACAAAATTATAGAAAACGAGGTGAACAAATTATTGGAAGCGGGATATGTTTTGGAGATTCAGTTCACAGAGTGGCTGTCAAATGTAGTTGTAGTGCCCAAGGCTAACAATAAATGGAGGATGTGCACAGACTTCACAGATCTGAATAAGGCATGCCCCAAGAATCCTTACCCCCTGCCTCGCATCGATCTTTTAGTGGACTCCACGGCAGGATGTGCCTTGCTTAGCATGATGGATGCTTACCAAGGATATCACCAAATTTTTATGGCGGAGGAAGACAGGGATAAGACCTCGTTTGTGATGGAGAACGGAGTTTATTGTTACATGGTAATGCCGTTTGGGCTAAAGAATGCGGGAGCTACCTATCAGAGGTTAGTCAATCTCATGTTTAGAGAGAAAATTGGAAAATCAATGGAAGTGTATGTTGATGATATGTTGGTAAAAAATGTGAAGGAAGAGGATCACCTTGAGCATTTGAGGGAAGCTTTCAAAATAATGCGAGCCTATGGTATGAAATTGAATCCGGCGAAGTGCACTTTCGGAGTGCGAGGTGGAAAATTTTGGGGCTTCATGGTGCATGAGAGGGGGATCGAAGCAAACCCGGAAAAAATAAAAGCTATAATGGAAATGAGTTCACCTAGAACGGTCAATGAAGTACAACAACTTACGGGATAAATCGCCTCGTTGAACAGGTTCATTTCGAGGTCAGCTGATCGCAATCTCCCTTTTTTCAATACTTTGAGGAACATGAAGAATTTTCAATGGACGGAGGAATGTGAGAAGGCGTTCGAAGATTTGAAAGGGTACCTTATGTCTCCACCTTTACTGTCCAAACCTAAAAAATGAGAAGCTCTATTTTTATACCTAGCCGTTTCGAAGCGAGCCGTGAGCTCGGTGTTGGTGCGAGACGAATAGGGAGTTCATCGCCCAATTTACTACGTGAGCAAGTTGTTACAAGGAGCCGAAGAGAGGTATCTAGAGACCAAAAATCTAGCTCTAGCCTTGGTAGTATCAGCCAGGAAGCTGTGACCTTACTTCCAATCTCATCAAATTATTGTCCTTACAAATCAACCGTTGAGACAAGTGTTAGAAAAATCGGAGTTATCAGGTCGCTTAGTGAAATGGTCCGTGGAATTGGGGGAATTTGACATTAAGTACCAAAGCAAAATGGCGGTGAAGGCTCAAGTTCTGGCTGACTTTGTTAACGAAGCAAGTGGGTCGGAAATTGAAGTTCAAAAAGAGGAAGTGACGTGGCTGCTGCATGTGGATGGGTCGGCGGTGGCTACTGGAGGCGGAGCCAGGATTTTGTTGCAGAAACCTAATGCTTTCGAGGTCGAAGTGGCACTTCGCCTCGAATTCGAGGTGACAAACAACGAGGCTGAATATGAAGCTCTGTTGGCAGGTCTAAAAATGGCGCAGAAGTGCAATGTGAAGAGATTGATAGCCTACACCGACTCCCAGTTGGTGGCAATGCAAGTTGAAGGTTCGTTTGAAGCCAAGGATCGATCCATGGCTAACTATTTGGATAAAGCGAAGCGATTGATGGAAAAGTTCGAATTTTTTCAACTACAGCAGATCCCAAGAAATGAAAATGAGCGAGCCGATGCTCTAGCTTGCTTCGCAAGTGCAGTAGGTGGGAATAGCTCGAGGAAAGTGATCGTGTTAGTAGCGACGCAGCCGGACTCGCTGGTGGAGGAAGGTCCCATCGAGCAGTATCCAAGCGAGGCACTAGTTTGTCCAATCGACACCCCAATCGATTGGATGGAAAACTTAAAAAATTTCTTAGAAAAGGGAATTTCACCGTTGGATCCGATAAAAGCTAGAAGGGTCCAAGTTAGAGCATCTCGGTTCCTAATGATAGACAATGAGATGTATAAAAGATCAATAGAAGGACCACTGCTAAAATGCCTCGGACCGGAGAGGGCGATGTATGTATTGAGGGAAATTCATGAGGGCAACTGTGGTAACCATTCAGGAGGTAAGGCGCTTGCCCAGAAGGTGATACGGCAAGGTTACTTTGGGCCGACTTTAGCAAAGGATGCAATGGAGTTTATTAAAAGGCGTGTGAAGTGTCAGTTTCATGCGAACCTAACTCATCAGCCAGCGACCCAATTGGAAACGATCCCCATTGCTTGTCCTTTTGATCAATAAGGAATCGATATCTTGGGTCCATTTCCAGTGGCTAGAGCTCAGAAGAAATTTATCATTGTGGCAGTAGAGTACTTTTCTAAGTGGATTGAGGCCGAGGCAGTGGCTAAGATAACGGAAACCGAAGTCATGAATGTTTTGTGGAAAAATATCGCATGTAGGTATGGGGCGCCCAGAGTCTTAATATCAGATAATGGCACTCAACTTCAAGGAAAGAAGGTTAGGGAATGGTGTGAAGAATATAAGGTCAAGCAAAACTTTACAGCTGTGGGGAACCCTCAAGCAAATGGTCAGACTGAAGTTGCAAATAGAATTATTCTACAACACTTAAAAATGAGGCTAGAGGAAGCGAAGTCGTATTGCATGGACGAGTTACCTGGAGTCCTTTGGGCATATCGAACGACCCCAAGGACTTCGACGGGTGAGACGCCCTTCAGTTTAGTGTATGGGTCGGAAGCGATTGTGCCGGTGGAAATTGGAGAAACTTTGCTTCGTGTCGCTCGCTACGATCCCGAGAGCAATAGTGAAGCTAGAGAACTCGAGCTCGAGCTCATGCAAGAAAAGCGAGACAAAGCGTTCATTCAGATCCAAGCGGCCAAGGGAAGATGAAAAATGCATACAACAAAAGGGTTCAGGAGCGAAGCTTTCAGGTAGGGGATCTAGTACTCAAAAAAGTGGAAGTTTCCAAACATGTTGGGAAGCTGGAGGCAAATTGGGAAGGACCCTTCAAAGTAATTGAGGTGCTAAAGAGGGGAACATACAGACTAGAAAACATGCAAGGGAAGGAGCTCCCGAGGCCTTCGAACATTCATAACTTAAGGAGGTTCTATACTTGATGTTGCATAACTAATCTATCTTATGTACTTAGCTTAATTTTGGAAGCACTGAAGACTTATGTTAAAAGCTCTCATCAATGAAAACACATCTGCTAAGTATTTCAGGGTCATAAGCGAACCACTCAAGATTCGTAGGCCCTCAAGATAAGCCCCCTAAAAGGCTAGCAGGCCCAAGACGATCCTAAGAGGGATCTAGGCCATAAGCTCCCTTTTAGGCTGGCAAAGCCCACAATGGTTCCAACAAAGGGACCTAGGCTCGCAAGATAAACCCCCTAAAAGGCCAGCAGGTCCAAGACGATCCAACGAGGGATCTAGGCCATAAGCTCCCTTTTAGGCTGGCAAAGCCCACAGTGGTTCCAACAAAGGGACCTAGGCTCGCAAAGCAAGCCCCCCTAAAAGGCTAGCAGGCCCAAGACGATCCCACAACGGATCTAGGCCATAAGCTCCCTTTTAAGCTGGCCAAGCCCACAATGGTCCCAACAAAGGGACCTAGGCTCTCCCAAAGACCTGGGTTCGCAAATGAACCTAGGTTAAGAAGCTACCTAGGAATGCAAAGCCTACAAGAGTTCCAAGGCAAAGAGATCGCCTAGGTCTCCAAGGGACTTAACCCCACGAAGAAGATTAGGGGTCGGGGGACTTAGGTTCGCAAAAAAAAAAAAAAAAAAAGAGCGGAGGATAGAGAAGCGAAGCGAGGCAAAATACATGCAACACAAAGGAGCGAAGGGCAATACACTGAAGTAACATGAATAACAAGTGAGGTAATAAACAAAAGCAAAGTTAAAGTTAGACTATATTGCGAGGTGATGAGATTGTTACAAAAAACAAGAATACATCGTCTCATAAATAGCAAATTTACATAAAGTGCCTAAGATGCTAGAAGAGGCTTAACGACATCGGTGAACTCATCGACCTCCTCAACTTCGTTAATGATTTCTACATCGTTCGAAGTGCCAACCTTGCCTTCACCTTCAACGACATCTGTCTTCGGGTCATCCTTCTCAAAGGGGTCCAGCTTCTCGAGGTCGAAATCGGCCTTGAAGGCGCCCTTTTTAATCCCTTGCTCACGGCATCGCTCAAAACCATCGAAAAGATATACCACGGCTCGCTCCGCTATGAGTTTCTCGCACGAGGAGGATTGAAGGAAGGACTGAACTCCAGCGAGGCGGGATGAAGCTAGCAAAGCCTTATACTCTTCAGAGGAGGGATATTCGTCGAGACCTCGCGTACGACCTCTCTTGAAAGACTCTGTCACCTCCTTGGCATGAAGCTTCTCACGAGTAGTGAGCTTGTTTTGGGACGAAGCGAGCTGGGTCTTCAGATCATCCACCTCCTTGAGAAGCTCGGCTCGAGCCTCCTCGATGGCTTTTGCCATATCCGCTTCAGTAGTTTGGAGCTTTGCATGGACCTCGCTCAGCTGGTTGACGTACACTTTGTTTTGATGCCTCCAATCGGCACCACGAAGGGCCATTTGATGCAGCAATGCATAGAGCTACAAAAAGAAAAAGTGATGTAAGGGACAGTGAAGCAAGATAAAAAAAAACAACAAAGTTGTATAATTCCAAGGAACCCACATACCGACATGAGTTCATGGGCCGCCAGCTCTTCGAGGCACGTAAATTCAGTGGTCATCAAGGCAAATTGGTCGGTAGGAAGGGTAGTGTAGTTATACAATTCAAAGGAATCCTCCCCAGGTTTCGTTTCGAGGACCGAGCTCCGCGAACTGATATTCCAGTTGGGAATGGTGCGAGGCATGGAAAGCTCACGAGCTCGAGGCATAAGGTCGGGAGCCTTCTCGCGAGCCGCAAGTCGCTGGGCTTGGAGATGAGATTCGCTTCGATTCAGCCACATCATCATATGGTCCACCGTAGGAAGATTCGCGTCGGTGGGCTCGATCTCGTCGTGAGCTCGCATCCCAGGGGAGGCACCCATGGAGTCGGGTGAGCTCCTAGTCTTGCGAGTTTTTGCCTTTTTCTGGGTAGATCCTTCAGCCACCACTTTCCCTTTCTCCTCCCTCGACTTGCTACCCGAGGCATTGCCGGCTTTTTTCGAGGGCACCTCGGGGATGGGGCCGACGGCTACCGTGACAGTAGGGGCCGAGGCTACGACTATGCCTAACGGTAGCTCAGAGGCAGCAGTATCCTGGCGATCTCGCTTGCGAGCCAGCAGAGTCTCTTTGTTCTTGGAGAGGGCCTTGTCAAGTACGGCAGCTCGGATCGCCATATCTGCATAAATAAACAATAGCATTAGTGTAAGTGTGATAGGTGAGCCAAGAAAATAGAGATAAATAAATTACCAAGTGTCAGAGTTTCGTGGCGAGGAGCGGGGCTAAGGCCGGCGAGGGATAGAACGTCTTCGGTAATGAGGTCGCAAGCATCGAGCCCTCTTATAATGTCAGCGATGGGGCGAGCTAAAGGAAATCTAAGACCCGCCTCGAGGCTGGCGAGGTGAAAAGCTAAGCAGCGAGGCGGAGGCTTATCTATCCTATCACTAGTAGTAGGAATTATGATTCGGTACGAAGCAAGAATGAAAACGTTTTTCCTAATGGTGTTTAAATCGTGAACAGAGACTCGGGACCTAAGTAAAGCCCAGGGGGTGACGTGTTCCAGGTCATCGAAGCGTAGCCTCGCGGGAAACCCTATCTTGAGAAGGGGGAATATGAGTCGCCCCGCTATTAGAAGTAGAAGAGCCCGATGACGAGCTAGAATCGGAAGACCCCGAGTTCGAGGATGAACCAGAGTTAGACCGCGAACTGGAGGGTCGTGTAGATGGAGGAGGGGTCGCCATAAAGAGTAAGAAAATTTAAAACAGAGAGAGAAAGAGAACTTACCTCTAAGTCAAGTGAAGTGGAGGAGCACGAAGTCAAGATCCTAGGTCGTGGACGAGCTTGAGCAGCGAGGCAATCCAGGGAAAAAAGTGTGAAAAGTGAAGGTTTTGAAAAGGCCATCTTATATATATAGAGAAGGGCGGGAAAATCAACGGTCTCGATCGAGAGGCTATTCAAATTCAACGGCTGGGATGGAATGGTCTTTTCGAATTTAAGGGCTTAGATTCCGTGTCGCTTCGAATTTGAGGGCCTGCATTGAGTCACTTTAGCAATAAATTACTAAAGTAACTGGGGGAGTAAATTATGTGTAAATTACCATTATAGCCTCGCCTAGGTCGAAATGACCATATTGACCTCGCCTCGCTAGAAATTACCAATATGCCCCCAGGATCCGCGGCTTTTTTATATGGATCTCGACCCGACCCGAAAGTCCGGGTTGGGTCACCCGCGAGCCACGCACCGTCGATCGGGTGCCACGTGTACGGTGATCCGCATTGCACGGTGAACAGTACTATAAATACGGCACAAAAATCAAGGTAAAAGGTAACTGGTCATTATTCCAAATTACCTGTCTCTTTAGCTTTCTAAGTACCTCAACTACTTGATTCTGACTTAGGCATCGGAGGGCCTTAGCTGGGAGCCATCCCAGATAGCCTAACGTGCGTTCTGTTTCAGGTACCCTCGAACAAAGTACCTCACCTCGCTTTTTGGGGATCCTGAGCCAGGTCACCTCGTGGATAACACCTCACCTCGCTTCGTAGGTCCCTAGGTCAGGTACACCTGATTTACTTTCCTAAATCACTAACAAATGCCCAAGGGTGCAATTTATAAGATAAAAATAAATATCAACGGGGTATTTATAATTTTAAAAGAACTCAACGGTAGTTTTGTAATTAACCCTTAAGATAATGAATGAATTAAGCATAATCTCGTCATTTGTACATTTAAATTTGATTTATTTTTTGCGATTGATTGTATGAGTTGTAGGCATGATTTTTAGCATTTAGTTAGTCAACTTCATCCTTTAGAATAGGCCATATCATTAGATTGCAGTTTTAGCCTTTAGGAGATTTAATTTTTGTCTTTCACCCTTGTATTATTATATACTCAAATATTTTTTGTATAAATTAAAGATATATATAAAAATGAAAAAGAGAGTGTTCCTGATCACAGGCTGATCAGGTATCCAAAGAAAGAAGCCCAAAAACAAGTCCGAAATAAAATCGAAATGGTCACGAGCCGACTAAATGGTTGAATGGTTGGGGCCTCGTTAAAACCTCCCAAGGTAAAACCCACCCTTGTGGGAAAAACCCTTGGCAGGAAAAAAAGAGTACCCCCCATAAAGAGAAAGAATGCGTCCAAAGATACAGAAAGAAGAGCCCGGACGCGTTAACTAACAAACTTATAGTTGGATTGGCCAACATAGTCTTCCGTGAGAAAAGGCACGATATCTGCAGGCGTGACTCTCCACCAAGTCTCAGTATACGACTTTTTACTCAGAAGGTCTGCCACTCGATTGCCTTCCCGATAAATATGTGATACCACCAGGTCCATCTGAGAAAGCAGATGAAGAGTGTATCGCCACCTGCTAAGGTGACGCCATGGAACCGCAATGGATCTCTTATGGAGCAAGTCCACCACATAAACAAAATCTGACTCAAGCCAAAGTTGGGTCCAGCCTTAGCGAATGCGTAATGAATGGCCCACATAGCCGCCACCAATTCGGCCTCAAAGTGTAACCCGCACCATGCTCCACAAAGCAACCCCGAAAGAAGCCTCTGCAATTTGGGAAGACCCCAGAAGCTGTGAGACTTCCCGGTGCCCCCGGCGCTATCGTTCGTATTCACCTTGATCCAGCCCGGAAGGGGTTTTTGCCAATAACTTGCACAATCTTCGGGGCTTGTCTAGACTGCCCCGGAACTCGAAGTCTTCGTAGGATGAAAAGATCATGTTGATCATTATCCATGCAGCCCCGATCTAAGGAAGAGGATTCAACAATAAGAACATGAAGATGGAGGATCACCGTCCATAGTTTATCATTAAAAACCAAATCATTCTGGATATGCCAGATGCAAGACAAAACTGCCACGCGCCATAAGAAAGCAACCTGCTCACTGAAACGGAAATTCATTAAGCGCACCATAAATTCATTAAAACTATGAGCCACAAAGAGGTGGACGTCAAATGAACCAAAAATCCATCGCCAAAAAGCCCCTGCAAAGACACAAGAGACAAACAAATGATCAACGGATTCCGCAGAAGCACACAAATACCACAGACCGAGGGGCCAATGAAACTTTTCCGAGGACGCAATAAGTCCAAGACCGCCAAATGATTGTGGATGGCATGCCACGCCACAATCGAACGGCGTTTCGCAATATGAGGTGACCAAATCCAAGAACCCCATTGGACCACCGGAGAATGGGGCTGAATATGAGAGTACGCTGCTTTTGAGGTAATATTCCCATCATCAGAATGCATCCAGACCCGCGTGTCCTTCGAGGAAGGTGCGATGGGGACGCGAACAATATCCCGGACCAGATCCAAGTAAGCCTCAACAAATGAGAAGGTGAAATGTCAGGACTCATCATAGAAGTACTCCAAAATGCGATGATGAAATAGATATTTGTACTCATGCGGAATACCAATTCTATCTGCAATAGAGTAACCCAACCAGTTGTCAAGCCAAAATAAAACCTCGGAATTGCACCCAAGGATCTAACAAGAATCGTCCAAGCAATCCACAATGCAAGGCCTAATCCCGGTCCAGATGGAAGAATGGATGAACGACCTTCGAAGAGCACCGTCTGATGTCAAATAATGTTTCCTGAGACTCTTGTAAATCACAGAATCCGAATTCATAACCTTCCACCCAGTTTCATCAGAAAAGCGTTATTAGCCACAATAATAGATCGCACGCCCAACCCCCCTTCGGCCCGAGGCGTACACATTGATTCCAATTGACCACCACCGAACCCTTAGAATTAACATCATCAGTCCAAATAAAGTTACGCATGGCCTTTTCCATTTTCTTGAGCAAGGATCTCGGCCACTTGTAAACCATCATCGTGTGCACAAAGGAACTGGCAATGACCGAGTTAACCAGGCAGACATGACCAACAAGAGATAAAGAGGTCCCTTTCCATCTTCGAAATTTTAGAATCACCTTATCAAAAATGGGTTGTAAAGCCGCAGCCTTAGGAGCACCTTTGAATATCGGGGCTCCTAAATAGACCGTAGGGAAGGTCCCTAACTGATACCCATAATCGTTTGGATACGGCCATGCACATAATTAGAAACCCGGGTGCTGAAGTAAACTTTTGATTTGCGAGGATTGAATGCTTGACCCGAGATATCGGCATATAATGTGAGGATCTGAAGCAGGGTACCGGCATTAGCTGAAATGGCCCCACACAATAACAATATCATTAGCGTATAGAATTGAAGATGGAAAAATAATATGTCTAGGCGCAATGAATGGCCCTAACTGATTCCGAGTTACCGCGATCTCAATAAATTTGCTTAGGACTTCCTCCGCGATGCAAAAGAGTAACGAAGATAAAGGGTCTCCCTGTCTAACACCTCTAAAACAAGAAAAGTACCCCACAGGCGACCCATTCAGTAAAATCAAAATTCTAGAAGACTGAAGAATAACCTCAATCCAATGAACGAAAATCTTCGAGAAGCCGAACCGATGCAGGACGTGAATAAGAAAACCCCAACTTAAAGTATCAAACACTTTGCGGATATCAATTTTCAAAATCATATTATCATCATTCTGGCCATGCAAAACATTGAAGCCTTCAGAGACCAAATCTATACAGTCGTGAATCTGCCTACCCGGAATAAATCCAAACTGCATAGGCGACAAATACGGAGGATAATAGATCCCAATTAAGTAGCCAAAATCTTAGTAATAATCTTGAAAAGAAAATTACTCATAATGATCGGACAAAAATTGCCAATAGTGTTGGCGTCCTTAGTCTTCGGAATGAGAGCCATGAAACTAGCATTCAACCCCGAAGGGAGGGTCAAGCTAGTGAAGAAAAAATGAACCGCTGCGGTAACCTCGGCTGAAAGAATGTCCCAACAGTGGCGATAAAATGTCCCAGTGAAACCGTCAGGGCCAGGAGAGCTGTCTGAATCCATATCAAACACTGCTTCCCGAACTTCCAAATCTGAAGGAGTAGTTATTAAAAGCGCATTAGCCATTGCCCCCATCGTCGGAGAAATCACCTGATCCACCATAGTATAATCCGAAATAGTACCACCTGAGTCAGAGAAAAGCTCCTTATAGAAGGAGGTAATATGATTCCCAAGAACAACTGGATCATCCGAGTAATTACCATCAATCATCAAACCCTGAATCCCCGAACGACTACCCTGAATCTGACAACGATGATGAAAAAATGTCGTATTACGATCCCCATCCTTAAGCCAGGCCGAACGAGCTTTTTGCTTCAGGAATTCAGATTGCAACAACAGCGTATTGGATAAAGCGTTTTGGGCTTCAAATTCCATTTCACGATCGGCAACAGAGAAACCCAACGTCACAATATCCGCCTGAATCTGGCGCACTTTCTCCATCTGACTATCCACCTTACGATTCACATCACCAAATATGTCTTTATTCCAAACCTTAATAGTCTGACGCAACCTTTTAAGCTTCCACATTACACGCAGGAGTGGATTACGGGAAGAGCACGACAAGGCCCAAGAAGAGACGGCCAGATCCCGAAATGAATCATGACGAACCCATATGTGCTGAAAACGAAATGGAACCGGACCCCGGCTAATAGATGACGCGCACGAAACCAGAAGGGGATGGTGGTCCGAGCAAATACGAGGAAGAACCAAACCTTTGACCGCTTGCCAAAGAGAGAAAAATCGACAAGTAGCTAGGGCTCGATCCAATTTAGCCTAGAGAAGGGAGTGGGGCATACGGGTGGTGCACCATGTGAATGAACTACCCGTAGTTGGCACAAAAAACAATCCAGCATACTCCAAAAAGTCCCTGAAGTCCTGACAAGAAGCCTGGGATAAAATAACACTGCCCAATCTCTCATAATGACCCAAAACAGCATTAAAATCCCCAATAAGCAATAAATCATCAAGACCCAAATTCCTCAAATCCAGACAAAGTGTGCGTCGGTCAATATGATTACATAAACCATGAACCAAGCCAATATGAAAAATCAGCGAACCCAGCTGAACCTGAAGAACAATACACTGAGAAGAAATCCAAACCTATTGTAAAATAGAAATGCCAGGATTATAGAAAACCCAAATATCAGCCCGACCATTAGAACAAAAGTTTTGCGTCACAAAGCTCAAACCCAAACTATCCCAATAAGAAGCCGATATCGAAGAAATATCCACCTTAGGCTCATAGATAGCCAAAATAGATGGTTTATGCTTCTGACATGAAGCCTTAAGAACATTACGAGAAGCAATGTTCCCAATCCTCCGGATATTCCAGAAGATGCAATTCATTGAGATGCAGTGGGACAGCCCGTGTTGAGCTCACGGTAGAGTCAGAAGTAATATGTGTCACCGGATCAAACGGTTGCGCATTAGAGACCACATCAGCATAATCTGCCCATCGTTTTAAAGCTGCAAAATCTAATTCATTGGGCCCTATAGAATCCAAAATAATCGTGAGGTCATGAATAACCGGAAATAGTCCCTGAGCAACGTTCTGAAGCATCCTGGATTTGGCCGCATCTAGGGAGCTGTCCCGGAAAGCTCTGCTAAGAGTACGGATAGGCTTCTCCAGTGGGTGTTGTATCGTAAGAGGCAGACTTGTCGAAAAGGAGCCATGTTAGAGGTTGGAGCCTTGGGAACTGGATTGCGAGATGGGAGAACCGGAAGGGAATCCGTGGAATGTTGTTCCAGGGTGTCATCTGTGGCAAGAGCATCAAAAGCATTACCAAGTTGGATGTCGTTAGGGCAAGTGACTATGGCACAGGATGGGGAGCCAGGCCGCATAATCGAACCCGTATTTTCCATTGAGTTATCAACGGCCTTACCCTTGTCCGTACCGTGCTGCACTCGACGATAAACTTTGCAAACTCTAGAACGACCCCTTTGTGCTGAAGTATGGCGTCCCTCTGGAGCCCTGGAGCGTCCTTGAGCCAGACTAGGATGCCTTTCCATAGTCGAAGTCCCCGTAGAAGTAAGACGGTAAGAAGCAGTCGAGTGTCACATTATATTACACTTAGAACAAAACTCAGGGAGTTTCTCATTGCTAACCGACACAAAGGAACATTGGCCAACCCGTTCCACCATAATATGATCCTCCAATGATTTTGCAAGATCAATATCAACCAGCACTCGAATAAAATGTCCCAAAGATCCATCAAGTGATCGCTGATCAATTTGAATCGGATTACCAATAGCACTGGAGATCCCCAAAATAGTATTAGGATCCCAGTATTCCAAACTGAGCTCAAACATTCAGACCCAAACACTGGCAACAGAAGTATGAACCTTGTAAGGGTTGAAATCCAGAACCTAGGGAGATAGTCGAATAGTCCCCGGGTTAAGTGCCAATTGATACATAACTGAGCACGAGATCGATCCTGCGCATTGAAAAATTTAACACAAAGATATCTCTTGCCCAAGGGAATTAGTTTCCAGTCATTTTTAATGCCCCATATCTCGGAAAGCCGTTTATGCAAAAGCATAGTAGGCCATGGCTTATTACCTTTTCCCAATCACTCGCCCAATCAAAGAATAAGAGAATTCAATAAGGCGTTGCTGGTAAACGTTTTCATTGATAGTAACGGAATAATAATCTCCGTTCCTAACAGGTTTAGGGATGAGAGCATCTTGCCGAAAACTATATGAGAAAATGAAGTGGGATTACCTGGGGCCTGGTGAAAAGTTGAATCCATAGGATGATGGTTACCTGAAACAACTTTAGCAAAAGTGTTACCCAAGTTCCCATTAGCATTAGCATTATGAGCCGAAAGTCGGAGGTTCAATTCATGAGTGGGGGCCGTTGTAGAAGAGCTTCCAGCAGACTGAGCAGAATCCTTGGGAACAACATCTTGGGGTGGCATGCAGGCGGAATTCCATGCAGAAGGCAGACAGCAGCCCAGAGGTCATCAACCCCTTGGGGGGCGCCCTTGGAGGGAGGCTTGGTTGCCGCCCCCCATAAGGAGCCACAAGGGAGCCGGCCCCTCCATGGCATACGGTATCCATGGGGGAAAGATGGATGGCGCCCCAATATAGGTGGCCATCAAAGGGAGGGGGAGGTCGCCCCCCACAATCCAATCCCTTAACAGTTGCAGTATTTCCACATGATCCGAAGACGATGGCAGCAAGTAGGTTTTCGGCGGAACCAAACCGTGATCAAAGGCAGGCCGTACGGGTTGGTTGGTGGAAGGAATAAAATTCAACGGGAGATTGGATGAAACCAAAGAAGTAGAAGACGAAGATGGAATACGTGCATGAGGACTGAAGTTGGACGTTAGTCCATGGAAAGGTGACTCCGCCATGGAGTCACCGGAAGAACGTGTGTGAAATCCAAGGTGCGACGGAGAGGATGCACAGTGGAGAGAGAGAAACCCTAGAGAGAGCATTTTTTACTTCCCTGTCCCAACTAATTATTGAATATCCTACTTTCATGTATACTCGAATATTGAAATCAAAGAAAATGCATTCCTCCAAAATTCCACTTCTCATAAAATAGTGTTCATTTTGAGTGAGATTCTTACACTTGCATATATCACATTAGATGTTAGTTGATGTGTATGTGTATGTGATAATATAATGTATTGACAAATCAAAACTCCACATTTAATAATCAGCTGGTCTCTTATGAGACCGCCTCATGGATCTAGATCCGTGAGACGGAGCCCCATACCCGCGACCCGACCCGCTGCTCCAGGCCCAGACAAAAAAACGCCCGCTGACTCCCCAGCCCTACTAACAGCCGTTGACTCTCCCCAGCCCAATAACACAACTCCCAGCTCGGCTGCTACTCCCAATCACACAAAAAAACACGCAGAGAAAGAACGTTGCTGCTCAAACAAGCTCCTCCCATCTCCGGCGCTGAACCACGAAGGCACACCATCTCCGGCGCTGAACAATGCAAAATAGCGATGCTCGTGACGATGAAGGTAATATAATCTATTCATACAACAATACTATTTCGCGATTTTGAATGTTAAACACAATCTTGCTGCGTTTTAAAATGTAATTTTTTGTGTTTTGTAGATGAAGTTTTTGTTTTAGATACTAGTGGTGTACCAAATGTTGATAAATCAAACGAAGGTAATGTGGTGCATATTTCATAATATAGTTTAAAGGTATTAATTTTACATTGAAAAGTATTACTTTTTCACCACAGAGTATTACTTTCTCTTGGAAAAGTATTAAGTTTTCTGTTAAAAGTATCAATTCCAAAACATATAGTTTTACATTCTCTTATGTGTATCTCTTTGGTTTTTGTAGATGAAATTTTTATTTTACCTACCAGTACTGCACCACAAACTGAAAAATCAAAGGAAGGTAATCTGTAGCATATTTGAAACTTAAGTTTTAAAAGTATTATTTTTGCTGTAAAAAGTATTGCTTTTTGTATGAAAAAGTATCATATTTCTGACATAATGTATCACATTTCAGGTGGAGCAATTGTTATTGATTCTAGTGATGAAACTGATGAAATTACTAGTTTTAAAGATGAAAGTGACATATTTCCCACTGAAGATGAAGGTAATGGTTACTTATTGTTTGTTATTTTGAATATTAAGTACAAAAATGATTTTATAAAAAATTATGCAGAAAACAATAGTGGTGGATTTGATGTGAGTGGTTCTCTTCTCCATTTAACACGACGAACAATCAAAGAAATGCATAAGTTGTATTGTGATCATGCTCGTCTTTGTTGGGTTCGATGTAATGGAATCAACTACTAGAAAATCTACAGGTATTGCTTTACAACATAAAAGTATCACTTTGTGCATAATAAGTATCACTTTTAACCGTAAAAGTATCATAACATTTCTTCCGCAAGTTTTTTTATTATTCAGCAAGAGTATTTCTTTGCACATAACAAGTACCACTTTTATCAATAGAAGTATTATGTTTCATGTACAAAGTATCAGTTACATGTGTTTTGTTTGCAATTCAGATCAAGTGGGTGTTGTCATTGAGAAATATTTTGTATGTTCTGCTTCTGGATTTAAGGACACTGCTAGCACAACAAAAAAGAAGACTAATGTTACACGCACGGGATGCAAAACTTCATTGCGTGTAAAATTAAATGGGGACGGACTTTATGAAGTTCTACAACATGTGACAGACCACAATCATCCACTAACTAGAAAGGAATGGAGTCATCTACATCGTTCAGAAAGAGTCATTACGAGTGAAAAAGGCAAAGCTATTGAAGATATGATAACTTGCGGGATGAGAGCTACTCAGTCTTACAGATATATGGTTCATGATGCAGGAGGAGAAGAATCCATTGGCCATACTTTGAAAGATCACCTGAATTTTGTTAATCGTTTGAAAATGGATGCAATAGAAGGTGGCGATGCACAAACTTTGATTGACATATTATATCAGCAAGATACAGAAGAACAAGACTTCTTTTTTAGAGTGAAGTTGGATGATATGGGAAGATTAAGTAATGTATTTTGGAGGGATTCCATGATGAAGGAAGACTACAAGATATACAGTGACGTTATGGTATTTGACACAACATATCGAACGAATAAGTACAACTTGATTTGTGCTCCTTTTGTTGGGGTAAACAATCATTGGAAAAATGTGATGTTCGATTGTGCTTTCTTATCCGATGAAAAGGCTGACTCATTTGAATGGTTGTTCCAAGTTTTTATGAAATCAATGGGTGGGAAATATCCTATAACTTTGTTCACTGAACAAGACCAAGCGATTAGCAATGCTATTGAAAAAGTGTGATATACAGACAGCAGAAAATATATACTTTTAGTAACAAATATGATACTTTACTTCATAAAACATATACTTTGCCTCAGAAAACAGAGGGTTTGTTTTTAAATTCTAATTTTTTCCCTTTACTTTTATGTAGGTTTTCCCTCAAACAAGGCATAGACTATGCTTGTGGCACCTTCACCAAAATGCTATAAGTCGATTTGGACGGCTGAAAAACAACAATTCTTTGAAGGAAATGTTCAACAAATGTTTGACTAGTTGCATTGATGAAAATGACTTTGAAAGTTGTTGGAAATCTATGATATTGCAGTACGAGTTGCAAGATGACTCTTGGTTTAAACGTATGTATGATTTGAAGCAGAAATGGTATACCGCACTAAGCAAAGATTTCTTTTCTGCGGGAATATTATCTTCGCAAAGGAGTGAGAGTACGAACAATGCAATAGGATTCAATGCCAAGAAAACAACAACTTTAACTGAATTCTATGACATTTTCCAAGGGGCCATAAAGCGTTGGAGAAACACTGAGAAAGAAAATGAATTCCAATGCTCAAGATCAATTCCAAAATCAGTGTTACCATTGTCCGGATTGTTGAAGCATGCTGCAGCGGTATATACACTAACAATTTTTAAGGATTTTGAGGCTGAGTTTATTAGAAGTATATCTACCAACTGCAGCACTGTTGAGGTTGAACATAACTTAATGGTTTATGACATTTCATCAAATGATGATAATTGTTGCCATCGTGTGGTGTATGATTGTTTGCATGCTCTTAATTGTTCTTGTAAAAAGTACGAAGAGTGTGGTTTACTTTGTTCTCACAGCTTAAGAGTGCTACATATGCATTCTATATCCAAAATTCCGGACTGTTACATCGCCAAAAGATGGACAAAGTTTGCAAAAACTGAATTGTGGGAAAAGTTTGGTTCGAGGATTGAAAGTTCAGATAAGCCTAATGATTGCGTTCCTTGGAGACATGAAATGACACGCAAATATTATAATCTTGTTTTGAAATGCCAATACAATGAGGATGCAAGAGCCATTTTAGAAGATGGCTACAACAGGGATTTTATGGTTGTTGATGCGTTGATAGATATACCCGATTCACCAGAGCGCAATGATCTTTCAAGTTCTTCTACAAGCATTTTGGATCCAGCACGATCTGTTACAAAGGGGAGAAAACAAAGGATAAAAGGGCATTTCCAAAAAAACAAGAAAAAGAGAAGCGGTGAAACGTCCGACACACATCCATCAAAGGAGTTTGATTCAAAAACTCCTAATCCTAGATTGTTTTAGTAATCAACTGAATACTTTTGTATCAAACTGATAATATTGTTTTGTAGTTTGTTTGAATTAATACTTTGACCATGTTTATTTGATGCTTTGTTAGTAAGAAAAGTAATACTTTATGCACAAAAACTGATACTTTGTTGATAAAAAGTGATACTTTGTTGGTGAAAAGTGATACTTTATGCATATAAAACAGTGAAAATTTAAAGATATACTATTCTGGTAAATGGTGATACTTTGTTAATTAAAATCGATACTTTATTCATAAAAAATGATACTTTGGATATTATATTTTTTGTTGGGCAAGGAAAAATATGAGTAAATGAATCATACATTTGGTTTATTTGTAATGAGCTCAAAGTAATCAAACATATCAATCGAGCGATGCAAGCAAGCATTGGAGTATTGGAAACATATCGATAGTTGCAACGATAAAATTACACTTAGTAAAGCAAGAAAGATACAATTTTAATTGTGACAAAATATAACCATTCGAGTTATACTTTGTTGGCAAATATTGATACTTTATGCACATAAACTGATACTTTTAAATCAAAAAGTGATACTTTTCAATACATATAACAGAAACCATGCATCATTTCCATACAAATACTAATACCCATTACAGAGAACACAAAGCATGTTTTCCCTATACAGAATTTTACCCCAACAAGCATAAAACCTCAAAAATATCCCAGAAAACAACAAACTAATAAACATCCAAAAAGTACTAATAAAACCTCAAAACATCCCAGAAAACAGCAAACTAATAACATCCAAGAAAACATAAAAGTATCATCAGTTCTACATTGTAAATCAAATCATTCTTTTGTTTTTTTCTCCTTCATGCTCAAACAAAAAAACATCTTTCTCCATTTGAACCCTCATCTCATTTAAACGGTGCAGCACAATCCTTGAACAATACGATGCCCTCAACATACGCCGTTCTTGTGGCTACAATCACAAAGGAAACAAATTAGTATACAAAGGATTTTTAAGACATTAAAACTTCAAACACAAACAAAAAAATTCTTACCAGACACAAATTAGGCTCAGTATAAACACTCTCTCTGAAGTTTTCCATGTGATGCATTAGAAAAACACCACAATCGATGTTTTTCAAATTGCTCTGCCATGAAAAAGGGACATTATCAAACACATATCCCTCAACTTCTTCACCTTTGGGGTGTTGCTGCTCCTTCAGGAAAATTGACATTTCTCTTTGCTAAAAAAAACGGTATATTAAATTTAAAACACTACTTACATTTTCAAAAATATACTTAAATGATGCAATGAGATAGAGTTATTTACCACCAATTTTGCCAGATCCACATAATCAGCAGCAACATCTTCGTGGTGCACCATATTGTCAAGATAATGCACCTTTCGATCCACAAAATTAATGACAGTGCAGAAGTAGTGCTGCACATAACAAACTGGTACAAAAATCTGCACATAACAAATAGATACTTAACACTTCATATTAAAATATAAATACAAAAAGGCAAACAAAAATCAATCTTACCAAATCCACATTTCTCAAATCCTTGTAATTCCCAGACAATATCATGTTGTTCCAGCAATCTCTGACATTTTTTGAATTATCCTGGTCTCCAACTTTATTAAACAAGTTCTGAAGATACAACTGTTGTAAAAAAAATAAATTGATTAAAAGAATAAAATGGTTTTTAGCTTCAATGTCGTACTATTATAGATAAAAGTAGTACTTACAGAGTGTTGGGCATTTAAATAGAATTAATTTGAGGCTCTGGGGTCTTTGTTAAGCAATATAGCTCATACGTCTATAATGCTAACATGTATCAACTTCGATGGGTTCAATGTGGAAATCGCATCAAAGGCGATATAGTGAGCCCCATCATGAGCAAAGACATTTGACCTACAGTTTGAAAACAAAATACCAAGCTGGTCAGAAATTCATAGTGATACTTTAGTGGGAAAAATTGATACTTTATGCACATAGAGTTATACTTCTAAAGTC
Source organism: Rehmannia glutinosa (assembly GCA_016081115.2). Classification (NCBI taxonomy): domain Eukaryota; kingdom Viridiplantae; phylum Streptophyta; class Magnoliopsida; order Lamiales; family Orobanchaceae; genus Rehmannia; species Rehmannia glutinosa. The sequence continues at coordinate 36,961 of JABTTQ020001964.1, read as the reverse complement.
AAAAGTGATACTCAAATCAAAATACTTTCAGCATACTTACTCCATCATTCGTTTGTGCGTGAAAAAGCAATAATCCACGATGTTTTTCTCCTTCCTGCTCATATGCTCAAGAACATCTTTGTTTTTCTTCATGAATTGGCAATGAAAATTGCTCCCTCTGCAACAGGCCAGGGCTCAACTTTTTCCTCTGCCTCCCCAGACACTCTTTCATCACTCTCTCCAGAAACTCCTTCGTCTTGAGAAAAAAATTCTCTGTGAATTTCATCACCATATTTTTCAATGTCAGCCTCAGTGGCATCTTCAGGAGTCAGCAGCTCAATGTTTGGCATCTCATCTGCCAGGTTTTTCTTTCTTTCAAAGTTCTCCACGACTTTGTCAATGTATTCATGAAGTCTCACATCCGAAAAGAACTTCTGGCTCTCAGTCACTGGAGACTGTGAAGAACTTGCAGTTTTTTTCTCTTGCTTGCCTTCGTTATTCAGGTTGTTAAACATCTCCATGTGATATCTGGTGAGAACATTGAAGTTCCTCCGAAATAGCAGGAATGCTTCATGGACATTCTACAATTATAAAAAATAAAATAGTAAGTGAAAAAGTTGTACTTTTAAGGTTAAAAGTGATACTTTTAGGGATGAACGTGATACTACAATACTTGGCAGGAAGCATAAGCATATATGGTATACTTATATTAATAAATCTGATACTTTTACTCATAAAAATCATACTACTACAGTTAAAAGTGAGACTCCATAATTGACAATCACTAAAGAATATAAAATCATACATGTAATACTTTTATCCGTAAAAGTGATACTTTATGAGCCAAAAGTAATACATTTATGGGTAACATTGATACTCTATACTTGAGAAATATCACCAAGAAGCATATTCATATATAGTATACTTATATTAATAAAACTGATACTTTTAGTAATAAAAAACATACTATTACAATTAAAAGCGATACTCCATAATTGACAAAATCACTAAAGCATATACAACTTACATCTCTGGCCATCCTGTGCACCTCGTCATCCGAAAGCTCGTCGCCTCTCGGTAGCTTCAGTTTATAAAATTTTACGATTCTCCATACCGTCATCATCGGGCTCCTTCTCGGTTCCTTCCTTTTTTTCATCCGACTCTTTCTCAATCTCTTCTTCATCGTCCTCATTTGATTCATCAGTCTCTTTGTCGGGCTCTTTCTCACCACGCTTTTTCTCAGCGTCTACTTTCTGTCGTGAGCTAACAGGGTATGTGTCAGTGACCCACTCACCCTGCCCCAGCCCACCAACCGAAATTTCTTCCTTCATCCTTTTTTTCAACTTTTTGGCATCCCAATGAGAAATTAAGGGTAGACTGCTCGGTTCAGCGTTGCCTTGCCATTTCATTCTATGAAAGTATAGAATAAGCAACACAATAACACAGCCACTGACATATCTTGCGCTTGGATTCTCATTGTACTTATTCACCCCAACACACAATTTTTTTTTAAATGTATGAACACCAGTCGTACTCTCCTATCCTGTTCATGTCAGCCAAACATTTTATACAGTTCAAATCAACCTTCCTATTGCTCCTAGGTGTTAAAAATACGAATAAAACAAAGAAATAACAAAAACTCTCTTGAAATTATCACCGCCATCCGATAACGTACTCAAAATAGTCCTTAAACTAGGCACTAAACTATCAGAATCAATGCCGTAGTTCTTTTTCAACTCGTCCATAAAAACAACTGACTCGCCCCGCTTAAGCTCTTCAACAGCCTGCCAATTACCCCTAGGTACTAAAAAAACGTCCTAAATATCATCGGATTCTGACAAAAAAAGCAAAATTGTCGAATCTCAACATTCGACTGGTACCATTAAAACTTTTTACCAGTCTTCTAACCATATCCATGGGGAATGATGACTCAATTGAAAACGTCGGCAAACCCCCAAAGCCTATATTTACTACATCTTCCCTTTGTCTATCACTTAAACTACTTATAACCTCAAACAGCTCCTGAGGTTTACACTGAGAAATGAAATCCCTGAAATTAAATAAGATATTTTTCAGAAAACAACTAATAATTAACAAACCAAATAATTGTTCATATAGAAAACAAATAATAATTAAAAAAATACATTTATACGTAGCTTTCTTCTTCTTCTTCCCACCTTCAGCCTCGTCCGCCACAATTTTTTTGTCTTCGCTGCAAAACAAACAAAAAACATTGTACAACTAATAATTAACAAAACCAAATCATTGTTTACATAGAAAACAACTAATAATTAACAAAAATTACATTTATACCTAGATATCTTCTTCTTCTTCCCACCTTCAGCCTCGTCCGCCACAATTTTTCTGTCTTCGCTGCAAAACAAACAAAAATCAATGTACAACTAATAATTAACAAACTAAATCATTGTTCATATAGAAAACAACTAATAATTAACAAAAAATACATTTATACCTAGCCTTCTTCTTCTTCTTCCCACCTTCAGCCTCGTCCGCCACAATTTTTTTGTCTTGGCTGCAAAACAAACAAAAAACAACATTAACAGACAACACGACAAAAAAGATTATTACTAACGATACTATATATTACCTTTCTTCAGTCGTATCTTTCTTTACTTTCCCTGAAATCTTCATCTTTTTTACAACCTTCTGATGCTCCTCATCAATTTCTTCTTTCTTTGGTGTTACATCCTCGTCTACTTTTCTTTTCCCTGCTCTTTTTTTATCAACAGACCTCCGAGCTTTAGCTTTCAAATACCCTTTTTTTCCTTGGTACATTCTGTGTTTTATCTCCCTCACCCGCAACAAAAACTATTGTTGAATCATCAGCCATTGCAATTGCCTACAAAAAACATGTGGAGCAATATCATCATTACAAAAACACATTATACACTTCACATACATTGTGATACTTTTTAAATGAAAAGTTGTACTTGTTATATAAAAACTGATACTTGTTATATAAAAAGTAATACTTGTAAGTGAACATAAACACAATGGTACTTCGTATGAGAAATACAACTTAAAACACATGCTCAAAATAAACACATGTTCAAAACATATGCAACACTATCATTACAAAAAACTCATTATATTTTTTGTATACAAAGTGATACTTCTTATATAAAAAGTTATACTTGTTATATAAAATGTTATACTTGTTATATAAAAGGTGATACTTTTGATAGTATTACACAATTATGTAAAGAGCCTTATAAAAAACACATGTAATACTTCCTTTACAACAACTGATACTTTTAACACAAAAAGTAATACTTGTAAGGGCAAAAGTGATACTCAAAACTTACATCCTAAATACATAAACCTGGAAAATACATAAACCTAAAAATACATCTAAACACATGCGTGAATTAACACCTATAGTCTACACTTCACTTGAAAAAAACATACTAAACAAAACCCTAACAAACTAGGAAATGAAAATTAAACAGTAAATACAGAAATTAACAGGGTTACCAAACCCTAAAAAGCTACAGTAGAAAGAGAATCGAACAGAAATTGAAAAGAAAACGAAATCGAAAGGAATACCTTGTTTTGCTTTCAAATATGTTGAATGCAAGATGTCGGTATGAAAACACACGCAGAGAAATAGATACTTCCACGGACGGTTTCGACTCGAATTCGACTCGACGGTTTCACAGACGTGGGCGACGGTTGAGGAGGGGCGAAGGTTGATGAGTGCGAGGATTAAGGAGTAGTGGGGGCTCCATTTCTTTCTCGTGTAGTGAGAAGCAAACCCTTGTCTGTGAGAAAGAAACCCTTGTCTCATGTAGTCTGGAGAATACGAAGAGAGAGAGAGAGAGAGTAGAGAGAGAAAAATCAAAAGACTAAAATGAAAAAGGAGACCCGTTTTCATGAGTATATCAGACTCATTGGTTGCATGTCGCGGGTTGCGGGTATGGGGCTCCGTCTCACGGAACTAGATCCGTGAGACGGTCTCATATAAGTTTTTATGTTTAATAATAGACGCGTACACCATCACCATATTAATACATACACATCAGCATTTGATGTGTCCAAGAGTTCAATATAACCAAAAAAAATAAAAAAATAAAAATCAACATGCTTGCAACATAGCTATAACATGATGTGTTGACATTCAAATACAACTAATCTTTTCTACGCTAATCTCTAAAGTGAGTCATAAATAGAATTGAACGAAGATGAGCTATAATTTGCATGGTTTAAGATTTTCAGTGCAAGTAGCAACGAATCCAAGTTTTGAAGATAAATTACAAAATTATATTTAACCTTAATTTTAAAACACCTTGTTATCTTTTAAAATTATAAATAATCAATTGAAACTTTTTTCCATTTTACAAACTGCAGCTTTTGATAGAGATATTTGTAATACAAACATAAGCCTCAAGCTGGTATTTTTATAATTTAAAGATAACATTGATTATTTTGTAATTAGATTATTTTTTGTATAATTTTTATAGCTTATCGAATTTTAATTTGTCGAAGTAGAGACTTGGGCAGGTATGCTCAAGCATACAAAGCTCTAAATATTAGGGCTACAAGCGTTATGGGCCCTTTTCAAAAGTTTTTTGACCCAAACTATATGTACAATAAGAAAGAAGATTTTGGTACTGTTGATAATAAGTTTATTATCTAACATTTCAGACTATGAAAACTTGTAGGTTTCAATTGTAAATGTCGCATTACTTTATAATAGAAAATTTATTTTGGATATATTTTGTGTCCCTCTTGTACAAAATATATAGATTTGTCCCTGGTCATAACATCTCATTTCAGCATAGCATATTAATGTTGCTTTATAGAGCAGATCACCCAAGTCAACTGAGTTGACCAAAATTCTCTTCCCGAAAGGGAAATCTTCGAGCTAGTCCTCTTCCAGAGAGAGAAGTTTTCTCGTCTTCTGCTCCTTGAACTGCTAACTCTCCTTCGATTGGGAACTTGTCTGCACGCACGCGCAAACATTAGAGGGCCCGGGGGTTGTCTCAAGGAGGCCCCTCCGACGCTCAAGTCAGCACAGTGAACGAGAGAGAAATTAAGACAAATAAACGAATATTGAATGCGTAGGAGAATAATTAATTATGAGTTAATTACTTAAAGTTAATAGGAGTGACCTTTTTCTACCTGGAAGATGGACGATCGTGGATCGTGTAGAAGAATTTGGCCTATGGGCCAGTCCACATAGGAGAAAAAGACTGTTTGGGCCAAACTTGAACTCCTTTGGGCTAGTTTAAATATCAACAGCCCATTGGGCAATTAATATTAAATAAACAAAATATAAAATGAGTTATATTTAATTGAATTATGAAATACCATTGTTGTCCCCAACATAAGTCCCCCAGCTTTTCTGCTGTGGAGGGATAAAGCAGTGCAGGAGCTAATCCGGTGTAGAAAATATCAGGCTTGGCTTGTAATATATGTTGTCTTGTCTTTAGAGAATCTTTGACCACTTTGCACAAGGACACTTTGAAGTGGAGGCTTGTGACCATGTCTTCCAAAGGTAAATTCTCTCTTTTTACCTCCCAACTTTTGAAATTTTTTGCTTTGTAGAAGACTTAGAAAATTTCTTACAAGTGAGAGGTGAGGAGAGACTTGAGGTGAGACTTGAGTTGAGAGTTGTTGGAGAGGTGGAGTGCATCGCGCGGAGAAGAGATGAATGCCCTAGAGGGCGCCCTGGGGCTCCTCCCCATAATGGGCAAGAGCGCCCCCTTGACGCCCTCCACAGGCGGCCACAAGGGCGCGCCCCAGGGGGCGTCTTGAGCCCCTCGATCCATTTTTCTTCCCGTTTTCCCTGATCTTCTCCCTGTTAGTCCAAGTGGCTACGATAATCTAGAGGAGGGGTGAATAGATTATGCCGATTTTTCGAACTATGCCCTCTTTTTCGAATGAATAAGCAATGACAAGAATGTAAGTGCGGGAAATAAACAACACACGTCGATTGATAGAGGTTCAACCCACCTAGGGTCTAATCCTCTACCACCCCAGTATCTCAGGGATGGATTTCAAAAAGAAAAAAAGATTTTATTAATTACCACAATTAATACAACATCACCTTACAACACCTCTTTGGAGATTACCACAATCTCCTTCAAGATTACCACAATCTTCTACAGCACCTTATGAAGATTACTACAATCTTCAACCTTGAATAACACCAAATTCTTCAACACCTCAAAGAACATCAAAGTCTTCAATAAGAAGATTACCACAATCTTCTTGCACCTAACATCTAGATCACCCAAGTGTGTTCTTACCACAAGAACACTCACAAAGATATCTTGTGTTGAATGATGAACCCAAAAATTCAAGATTACAACTCAATAATGAATAATACAATTTTGAGTGCAAGTGTAATCAAGAAATAAGCCTAGACTTCAAAATGTGAAAGTGAAATACTTAGGCTATAAATACAACAAGAGTGTTGAATATGAAAACTTAGAAATTTGCAGATTTTCTTGTTGTGTGTTTGCTTGTGTTGTTCTTTTTTGTGTCTTCGAATCATCCTCTATTTATAGAAGAGTTTTCACAAAGATGGGCCCTTCCTTCTCTTTTGTCTACAAAAAGAAGATCACGAGATGTAGAAATAATGTACAAAATTGATAAAGTAAATCTTGTTGATAATGGATTTCCAACGGTTTGAATCTGTTGTCAAAAATATATAGCGCGACTGGTCGCTATGTATAAATTTCGAACGTTAAAAAGTAAATCTGAAGATTCAGACACGGGATGACGGGGAGGGCGATCGGTCGAAGGGGGTGTCGGCCTCTAGGTGGACCGGTTGGCCTCCCTCTTTTTTCAAGTGCAGAATGTTCTGTTTCATATATTCACTCTTTCAGGTACCGGTCGACCTAAAAATAGAAGTGTTGTCCGATTTTTGTCAAAAATAAACTTCAAGAAATACTCCAAAAAATTAATAAAAACATTTTAAATCAATTGGGAGTATTTAGACAACATTTAAAAACATTGTTTTGGTGTAAAAACTCATTTAAACAAAATCATCAAAATCTTGATAAAAACATTTATCTAACAATCTCCCCCTTTTTGATGATTACAAACCAAAATAATTTTAGGAGATCAATTTTAAAAACAACACACATTTTCCGGTCTAAAACATCAATCAATTAGAAGCAACATTTATCATAAGTACAAACACGAGGATAGGAGCAAGGATATTTCAAAAACATTTTGCACAAGCTCCCCCTATCAATATGCACATCAAGAACAAGTATAGAAGCAAACAACTAAAAGCTAAAAGCTTAGCTTTTACAACTTAAGCTTGAATTTCATGAGCTTATAAGCTCCCCCTGTCACAATACATCATTAGTCAAGCATAAAAAAACCATAATTCATCAAATGGACTAAGTATCATTCACAACTTTTGGCTTTTAAGAGCCACAGCTTATAGCTTCTTTTGAAAGCTTATTTTAGCTTATTTGAGCTAAAGTGCTTATTTCATGTTTCTCCCCCTTTGGAATCATCAAAAAAAATGTTAGCACGATAAAAACATCAAACAATCATATCAAAGTGCGAAATTTCATTGATTTATCGAGTATTTTGAACATTGAAGCTTAAATTCCAAATAAAAGGGAAAAGTTGATCATTTGATTTACAAAAGCTCATTTGATTGATAAAACATGATCTCTGTAAACTTATAAGACTTTTCAAATAAAAAGAATCATGTAGGTGATGAATTTTTCATAGAAACATTTTGTCGAACACTTAGCGTGCGTCTGTAATTCAATCAAGCCAAAAAAAATTCATCACCAAATACAATTATACAACATTCATCCATCAATAATCATCATATACATCACACCAATATACGAATTTCATCAAAATATCAAGATATGAGCACATTCTCAAGGGTTCAACCCAGATGAGATTAAAAAGAAGAATTCTTACCAATTAATCGGATAAGTCGGATAATAATGATGAAATATAAGTTACATAAACTCAAAAATATAGAATTTATAAGAAAAAAATCATTTTGAGTGAATGGTGTGTGAAAAATGCAAAGGGGTTCGATTTTGGAAGAAAAAGATCAAAAATAATGAAATGAAGGACAGAAGCAATTTATTGCTGAAATGGGCTAGGGCGACCGGTCGACGTGTAGGGCGACCAGTGCCTGCAACATGTCGTCCGGTCGACCTTTATGGCGACCGGTGCCTGAACACTTGTTCAGTTTCTGTCCAAATTTTGCACCAAAAATCCGATTTTTCACCCCTAAGTTTTAAAAACATGCAAATTGCAATCTTAGGCCTCATTCAATATACATTATGCCTTAAACAAATTCGAGATGAGGTAAAAGACTCCGCGGTTAGCGATTAAAAACAAATGTCGGCGAGTTATCCTTGAGACGGAATTGAACACATCTCAATTTTTTGTTTAAGAAACGCAATTCCTTAAAAAATATAGAATCTCAATATATTTAGTTCGATTATGAACCGTATTTTGAGAAATTATTATCACCGGACTTGTTATCCCGAAAAATATGAACGTTTTAAAACTTTGGATAAAACAAGCCATAAGAAGAAGTACCTTCAAATATTTGAAAATTTCTTTTAACGGCAGTTTAATGAGATTCGTTGGGATGTTTTGAATTCGAGCATATAGGCATAAGGCATGAAGAATTTCGAGTCTATAAGAATAATGAAAGTAGATAAACATACCTCGAATTTTATTTGTCGACCAATATGCCTTTCACAATCTTGACACCTTATGACGTAGATGGTCATGGATAAGTCTACGATCATTTGTACCTTAATACCAAAATATTTCCTGCAAAAACTTGACAAAATATCTTGCACAAGAGCATAGTAACGAGTAATATACACAATATTGATATAAACTATCATAGAATTTGGACAAGTAGCACATACTATGTCTTTTGTAAAAATCAACAAAAGTTTGATAAAACAAGTGCTAATTGAAAGGCTATTCAAGGTCTCTTTTTGAATTTTGAAAAACCGAGAGTATATAATTGAGACCTCATTTTTAGGAAACATTTTTATAGAGAATTTTGACAATCAATAAAAAAATTGAAGATATGAAAATGTGCAATAATTATAAAAGACAATATGAAATGCATACTTCACGAAGAGGATAAGAGTTACCAATTTCGTCATTGCCAAGGGTTGTATCTTTCCCATTGTTGATTATACCTTCTTCTTGAAAAATAATTTTGTTGATAATATCTCCTCGTTCGATCATATGGCACGATCATTTGTTGTCTATATGACAATTTAAAATTCTTTTGATTTTTGTTGCGCTGAGTACCTAACATAAAATTTTCTTGTGGTACCCTCAAGTGTTTGGTCCTTTAGGATTAACATTGAGACTTTTAGGTCTCCAATAATAATTAGAACTATTTTTAATCTGGCAAGTATTAGTCGTGTGACCAATTTTACCACAATAGAAACATGTAATAGTTCTAGAAGCATAATGACCAACATGCATAGAGACTTAGTTCTTTTTCTTCAAATCATCCTCTATTTATAGAAGAGTCTTCACAAACATAAGCTCCTCCTTCTTCACTTTTGTCTACAAAAAGAAGATCACAAGATGTAGAAATAATGTACAAAATTGATAAAGTAAATCTTGCTGATAATGGATTTCCAACGGTTTGAATCTACTGTCAAAAACATAGCGCGACTGGACGCTATGTATAAATTTTGAACGTTAAAAAGTAAATCTGAAGATTCAGACACGGGATGATGGGGAGGGCGATCGGTCCAAGGGGGGTCCGACCGGTCGGCCTCTAGGTGGACCGGTTGGCCTCCCTTTTTCCAAGTGCAGAGTGTTCTGTTTCATATATTCACTCTTTCAGGTACCGGTCGACCTAAAAATAGAAGTGTTGTCCGATTTTTGTCAAAAATAAACTTCAAGAAATACTCCAAAAAATTAGTAAAAATATTTTAAATCAATTGGGAGTATTTGGACAACATTTAAAAACATTGTTTTTGTGTAAAAAATCATTTAAACAAAATCATCAAAATCTTGATAAAAACATTTATCTAACACTCCCGAGTTTTCGTATGTTTTGAGCTACGCCCCGAATTCCAGTACTTCTTCCATTCCACTTGGAGGACGAGGTTTTACCAGGCGGTCTGTCCCTAGTCAGTTCCATGTCCACGCTTTTCCATGGAGTTTGATATTCCTCCCCTTGCTCCAGACTTGTATTTTGATTGTGATGGGGAGGTAAAGATTGAGCCGAATTCGAGCTCAAGTGATGAGTCTTCTAGGGAGGAGTCTGAAAGTGATAGTCCGAGAGAGATTTGTCCTACCAAGTATCAGCATAGGCCTCCTCCCGGGAGTCGAGCAGTTATCCGGGAGAGTTAGCTAGTCGAGTGACTTCCGCTTGTCTTCGTAGGTTGCGTGAGCGGCTGGAGCTTCCTTCGTCTTTTGTGATGTTGGCCACGGGTCCAGGTGACAAGCCAACTCATCCCACAAAGAGCTTCATTACGGTATACCTTTACAGCTTCTCAGTCGGCTTCGTGCTTCCTCCATATGTTTTCCTCATCTCGATCCTTAGGTCGGTGGGAGCATGTGTTAGTCAGACGATCCCCCAGGCCTATGCATGTATACGAGGATATCAGCATGTTATGTGGTAGTTGGGTCTGATTCTGACCGTAGACGGGTTCTATTCAATGTTTTATGCCCGGAGGTCTCCTGGTGACACTTCTTCCACTTCTTCCCATGTCCTCCGTGCAAGTTCCTAGATGGATTTCCTTCTCCTGGTGGGCTATGGAAGGAAGATTTTTTTATGTGAGGGATAACGGTTGGGAGCTTCCTCACGAGTGGGTTTCCGAGGTTAAGACTATCTAAGGCACTTCTCTTCCCGAAAGGAGATGGCGGAGGCTTATAGGTCTCAGGGCTAGTTTAAAAATCTTCTAAAAGTTAGGGAGTTCTTGGGTATCCCGCCTTGCTTTACTTCTTTATATTACTTCCCGCTTTACTTTTATATTTTGAATGCTTCCTTTTCTGATGTTGCTTCTACTTGCTTTTCAGATAAGGGGAGTTACAACATCGCAGAGTTGATGGCTTTCAAGAACAAGGAGAAGGAAAAGACTAAGGGAAAGTCTGCTACCGGCAGGAGCTCGAGTGTCCCGTCTCGGAGTGATAGGGCATGCCCTTCTCCCTAGGACAGTGAGAGACACCCTTCACACCAGGAGGGTGACAGGCGTCCTGGCTCACGCTCCAGTGATCGTACTGATGCCGCTCCGGATCCTCGTTCTTTTGAAGTCCCTTCGGGAGGGAAGAGGCCAAGGATGGAGCCCAGTGTTGCTGCTTCTGAGTGTGTTGGTCCCCGATCTCTCTTCTCCGGTGGAGTGAACCATCGCGAGAGGATCCAGTCCCATTGGGACTATACTGATTTTGGTTTTGGCTACGCCCATACCCGAGGAGCTATATCGTCTGATGACCAGTCCTGCCTTGGATCTTTGTCCTTCAAGGATATTGAGACTCACCTTAGCGGGGACCTTGCTCGGGTAAGCTTCCATAGTTTTTTTGCATTTTCATTCTTCATGCTTTGTCTCTTTACTTGGCTAAGACTTGTACAAATTATGTTGTATGCTCTGAACCTTGTTGCGGCTTCGACCCGTCGAGGTGAGGCGACCATGGAGGAGAATCGCCAGCTTCAGGATAAGGTGAAGAGATTGACAGATGATGCAGTGCCGCATGGTGTCAAGATGTTTGAGTTGCCAAACGAGTTTGAGTGGGCGAAGTCCCAGCTTGACCACGAGTTGAAGACGGGTGAGGTCTTTCTCCGTACTTCAGCCAGCGCCCACACGCTAGCTCAGGAGAGGTCCCGCTCGATTGAGGCTTATAGAGATTCTTCAGAGTATCGCTCCGATCTGTTGCAGGAGTCTTCAGTCTACTTTGACAGAGGCATTCGCCACTGCCGGAAAGTTCTATGGCGGAATGGGAAGCCTTCCAGCGAGTTGATCAACATCCTGGACTGCGGCGTTTCAGATGAAGAGGAGGGAGATATTGAAGCTTTGGCGGATCTTCCTAACGACGCTGGTGGCGATGGAGCTGAGCCTACGGAGATTGCTACTGCTACCAGAGATGACGCGCCTCCTTAATCAGTGATAGTTTTTTCTCCATGCCCATCTGTTTAGGGTTTGCTTTGCACTTTCGGATGTTTCTTCTATGTACTTGGATATTTTTCCCTTCGCCCTTAACCTTGAGCTGTTTGATATTGCCCCATAGGGTTGGATGCTTTCTCCATTTTCCATATGCATATTAGTTATCTCTGTCATGTTTTACTTATGAAATATGTGTTTGACTTCTTGCGGGAGATTAGATTTTATATCATATTTTAACACCACGGGGCGCCCTTCCGGAGCTCGGAGGAGGGCGCCCACTTCGGATTTTCCCCAAGTCATTGCTTTATTTTTACATCTTTCTCCATATGTGTTAGCATTTTTTGCCTTCTTCTTCTTGCACATGTTCATCGTGGAGATGAATTCACTGGGATTCTTGTGAAGAAGCCCCACCCTTTGGGGTCTTAGCCTTAGGAGAAAGATTTTTTACTAGGACCTCCTTGTGAGGAGGTCCCTCCCATCTGGGGTTTTTGCCGGAAGGGTTCATCCCACCTAGGGTCTTAGCTCGGTGAGTCATCCCCTCCGGGGTCTTAGCTGGAGGAGGTTGATTACTAGGATCTCTTATGAGGAGGCCCCTCCCATCCGGGGTCCTAGTCGGAAGGGGTCATCCCACCTGGGGTCTTAGCCGGGTGAGGCCATCCTGTCTGGGATCTTAGCCAGAGAAGGTAAATTACTAGGACCTCTTATAAGGAGGCTCATCCTATCCGGAGTCTTAGCCGGAAGGGGTCATCCCACCCGGGGCCTTAGCTGGTTGAGGCCATCCCTTCCGGGGTCTTAGCCGGATGAGAATATTTACGAGGACCCCCGTGTGGAGGCCCCTCCCATCTGTGGCCATAGCTGAAAAGATGGAGTTTGTTGAGGAGAGCGTCTAACTGGTCATCGACCCTGACCATATGTGGCCATTAATTGCGCACTGGCCATATGTGGCCATTAACTGCATTCATCACATCAAAGTAGAAAATGTGAGTGCATTCTTATTCATATTCATTATAATGAATTACGCCCTGTGGGCGGAAACATAACTAAAAGGTAAACAAATGTTTTAACGTCTCTTGGGCGGAAATGAACTGAAAATAAAAAATACTAAAATCTTCGGGAGTCTAGGGAGAGCTATCGTTTATGGCTACAAGGGGCTTTCATCATTTGGTCTCAGTAACTTGCTCATCATCAAGGTGGCCATGTAGCACTGTCGAGCTGTCCTGATGTCTCCAACAGTCTCTCCCACCCCCGATTCTGTAAGGAACTTCAGCTTCAAGTGGACCGTAGATGGGATGGCCTGGAAGTGATTCAAGTTTGGCCTTCCCAAAATCAAATTATACGAGACGGAGCATCTACTATGGGGAAGCGTACCATCTCCGTGACTAGGTGAGAGGGCGCCATGCCCAGTGTGAGTGACAGGTTGATTTCGCCCGAGGACTTGATCACCTCTCCAGAAGCCAATCAGCAGTACCAATACCGGAACAACTTGTGGTGGGTTGATTCTTATCTTATCGAAGGCTTCCAGGAATATGACATCTACTGCGCTTCTCATATTGACCAGGACCTTTTTAACCACAAAGTCGGCCAACATAACTGATATGACAATAGCGTAAGGATGAACTTGGGTTTTTGGGATGTAATCTTGAGTGCCGAAGGTGATTGGCATGTCCTTGGCTTGAGGCTGCTCCACGACTCTCTTCTTGGATGGGTTCTCCTCGGGGCGTCCTCTTCTATCCTTGCTACACTCCCGAAGGGCACTCCGGGCGTCCTTTGTCTCTGGACCTCCAGAGATCACATTGATGACTCCGGCAACGTGATTGTCGCGCCTCTCTTCTTTATGGCGATCTGACCAGCGCTGGTCTTGTGGAAATTCTTCTTCATGTGATGTAGGATCACTGGGAAACTTGTGGATCTTTCCGATCCACGTAGTCCTTGAGATGGCCTTTCTGGATAAGTTGTTTTATCTCCTTCTTCAAAACAAAACAGTCATTGGTGGTATGCCCCCGATCTCTGTGATATCTGTAGTATAAATTGGAACGCATCCGCGAAGGGTTGTTTCTTAGTGCATGTGGATCATTAATGATCCCCTTCTTTGAGCAGCTATTAGCACCTCTGCTATTGGAGCGTTGAAAGGTGTATAGCTTGGCCCATTGTCCTTCATCGAGCCTTTCCGCAATTGGTTCTTTTCCTCTTCCCAGGATTTGCGTTTGAGGCTAGGCTCAGGCTTGGTGGACTCCTCTTCACGAATGTGCTTCTCCGCTCAACTCAACAGCTCCTACATGTTGGATGGAGGCTTCCCAGCAAGAGATTCCTTCAGACGCCCCTAGCATAGATTTTGTTGCAGTATCCCCGCCAATGTCTCATGTTGGACGTTGGCCACTTCGTTGACGGCCTCCACGAACCGCTTCATGAACTCCCGCGGTGTCTCTCCTTCCTTTTGCTTCACCTGAAAGAGATGAGTGATTGTCTTGGGACACTTTCTGTTGATGGAGAACTGTTGCATGAACGCCTCCGTGAGCTTGTCCATCCCGGAGATCGACCCCACTGGGAGCTGATTGAACCATGTCAGCGCCCGGTTGTTCAGACTAGTGCGGAATACCTTATAGCGAGAGGCATCTGTCATGTCGTAGAGATCTGCCTTGGCGTAGAATTTGTCCAAGTGTTCCTGCAGTCTCTAGTGTCGTCATACTCCGGGAGGTTGGAGGTCTTGATTCCTGATGGCAATGGTTCAGATAAGATCATTGGAGCCAAGGGGCTCCTCTTCATCAACGATGCAGCCCACGAGTTAGCTAGGCTAGGCTGCACACTTGAGATTCTTCAACTGGTGGCGGCTCTACACGATTCTGATTCTCGCCACAACCTTCTTCTCTCTCCTCCTGATGGTCCCAAGAAGGGTCTTCATGGCGGTGTAGCCCGCGGTGGTCCTCCTGCAGCATCTGTTGCGGCTTGATGTCTTAAAGCGTTCTGGGCAACTTCATCCAAGAAGAGCTGGAGGGCTTCCGGGACAAACGAATTTCTTCAACAGGCAAATATGAGCCTCGTAGGTCGTTTAGGAGAATTTGGCCTATGGGCCAGTCCACGTAGGAGGAAAAGACTGCTTTGGCCGAACCTGGACTCCTTTGGGTCGGTTTAATTATCAAGAGCCCATTGGGCAATTAATATTAAATAAACAAAATATAAAATAAATTATATTTAATTAAATTATGAAATACCATTTTTATCCTCAACACTTATACAGGTGGAGTAATTCTTTATCCATAAGTATGTTGTGTGGTTATAATCATTGTTGTTTCATGTGCCATTTGTTTGAATGGGATTTATCTTCGGGTACTCCAAATGAATCATTAGGGATTAATGTTAACTATGGACCATCACATAGAATGGGTCTAGTCAACAATAAATAAATGGTTCTTATCAGAGGTGGAGCCTCATGGGATGATGAGGGGGCTTTAGTCCTCCAAATGTTTGAAAAAAATCAATTATCCTATGTATATTTTATATTTAAATATTAATTTTTTGAATATAAATTTTTTATTTTTTATTAATTTAGCCACCAAATATTAATTACCCCCTCCAAACCTCAATGCGTAGCTCCGCCCCTAGTTATTATGAACTTCATGCATATTACAATTGATGCACTTTTATGTAAATCTTTTGTATGGCTACATTTTATGAAAGTGGCCCTGATTTTATATATGTTTGTGTTGGATTGTTTCAAAAGCGAAAATTCTGCCCATCTTTCAGTGTTACATGTGTTTTTCCCATAAAATTTTTCGCTATTATATATTTTTAATACAGAAAAGTAATTGTTAGTGTCCGTTCCTAACCCTAGTGGGTTTGGTACGTCACATTTCGTAAGTGCTTAGTGATATATATCAACTCTTGCCAATATTTTTTTATTTTTTTGCCCAAAAAAAATCTACTTATCAATCTCTAAAATTATCCTTATACAGATAAGCTAGGAAATATATCTATTGGAGACAACTTCTTTTCCAAATCTACCAGTAGGGTTTAGTGTTAATCCACCACCGGTCCTCTATATTCTGACATTTTGTTATAGGTAGTGGTAGTCCGTCCAAAGTATGGTCGTCTTTCGCTGGTATGGTATAATTCAATCTTGTCCTTCTCCCGCTCAGACTACTTAGATTTCAATTCAGGGATCTGAAATACTTGTGAGCTCAACTCGTGTTTGGGTTGATTAAAGCACGTTCAAGGTTGTCCAGTTTAATAATGAAATCAAACAGAGATTACAATATTGAGTATTGTTTGCAAACACCAAAAGAAATGATTCTTAGCTTTTAGTTGAAAAAGAATAGTTTTTTGTATTAGCAAATGATAACTTTTGTTTTTATTTCTGCATAAATTAATCAAAATCCAAAAGTTGGAGATGGAGCGTTTGATTTTTGAAAAGTGATTTTTATTTAATAAGAAATTCATCTTTGACATATTTATCCTCAATTTTTGTTATCATAATTCAAAATTGTCCTGCTCTTCCTAGATATTCATATAATTCATATATGGGTGTATATGTCTTTCTATCCAAAAGCTAATATTGAAAGTGTTTTTTTTCCAAACACTACCACTTTAAAATTTGTTCAACTTTTTAAATTTTCTTTTTTTTAAATAAATGAAAATATATAAAAAGAAAGGAAAAAGTTCTGATTACAAGCCGATCAGGTAGCAAAGGAAAAATAGTGGAAAATTTCATGAAAAAAAACAGCAAAAATAACTTCAAAACGCAATTCAAGTGGAGGGTGTTTATGTCTCAAGAATTTCCGAGTGATATTGTCATTTGTTTTTTTTTTTTTTTGGCACGTGGTCGAGTATCGTCTTGATGGTCTGATGTATCTTGCGGAATGTCGGCCCAGGATCCTCGAGCCACAATTTCACATAGTCTTCATAGCTTCTGAGGGGCACATGAGTGAATGACATAAGGAGTAGTTGAGATACATCAGACCATCAATTTCACGTAGTCTAGCTTGGTCTTTAAAGTTTCCGATTTTTCTTGTTCTTCTTCATCTTTCATGCTCAGGACCAACGCATCAACGCTTTGATGCAACCATTGCTTTGAAACCCACTGACGGCCTAGATGCGGTATTCAATGCAGTGTGATCCAATTCTGAATGTGTATCCAAAGTAGCCAAATCTGTCAATTATGAATGCGAAGCCAAAGATGGACTGACATGCCCTTGTGTCGCAACCGAAGAGTCTTCCACAGAATAAGAAGCCATGGCTTTGTTTAGATCCCCGTTGTCGTCCACTAAATCATTCGCATCCACTAAAGCAGCAAAACAATTTCCCAAAGCGACAATAGGAGAGGAAGCATCATGTCTAGGAGAATGAACCACAGTCTCAACAACGGCACCAATAGGCTTACGGGAGGCCGCAGCGTCCCTAGGGGCGCCAACATCCTTGCCTTTGTCATGTAGAACATTAACTGGTTGAAACATCTTTCTAACCCAGGATCGTCCTCTAGAGGAAGGCCGAACAATAGTTTCTTTAGTTGGATTAAGCCTCACAACCCGCTTGCGGGGATGCTTGGAATGTCCTTAATCAATGCAATAATTAACACTAGATTCTGGCAATTTCTCTTAACTGAGAGAAACAAATGACCCATGACCCATCCTTTCAACCATTACGTAATCATGAATATGTTTAGACATATCAATATCAACCAAGACCCGAACAAAATGACCCAAAGATCTATTCAACGAATCAACTTAAACCGCGGTCCCTAATGCTTTCGCAATTCCCGTAATGGAATCAGAATGTCAATATTCATTACTAAGTTCGAAAATCCAAACCCAAACACTAGCAGACCAAGTAACTCGAACCCACGGGGACAATTTATTAAAACACGGATTAACAGACCAAGTAACTTGAACCTGAGCTTAGAACGGTCCACATCATTAGAAAATGTTAGACAAAAGTATCCTTTACCCAGAGGAATTAATCGCCAAGAATTTGTAATATTCCATAATTCCGTAAGCCGTTTTTTAAGTGGCATCAATGCCCAAGGCTTAGTTCCTTTACCCAAAACCATCATACCAATTAACGAAAATGAAAATTTCATAACCCTTTATTGATAAATACGTTCATCAATAGTCACCGAGTAATAATCCCCTTTTAACAGGCTCAGGGATAAAAATTTGGTTTACAGAAACCACACTAAAATAAGATTTGGGATTACCAGTAATTTGTGAGATAGCATTCTTGTCGACCAAGAGACCAGGAGAAACAACATGGGATAACCCAGAAGAGGAAGTAGAAGAAATGGTAGTTAATATAGAAAGGACCACAACAGGGGGACCGCAACCACCTGGGACCATGGCACCATAGGAGAAGATTGGGGGGGGCATCAAAGTTGTTGGAGTAACAACATATTCCAACTGCTTGAGGGGACTGCCAACTCCATGGGACAAAGGAGAGGGCGGTTGGTGCAACAAATTAGTGGGGACCTCTGCAAGCCCATGAGGGATGTCCTTGATCATTGTAGGAGTGTTGGAGGACGTTTTGGTGGAAGCCAATAAAAGTTGGGAGGCATCTAAGGTAGTAGCCGCTGCAACATGCTCCAAAAAGAAAGACGAAACTGGACACATAAATGTAAAACCAATCGGAGAATAAGATGGCGTCGTAGAGATGACAAATCCGGCCATGTCATGGCCAAAAATTTGTCCGGAGGAGCAGCCATAAGATTCCTTATGTGCTATAGGAGAGAGAAGAGAGCATTAGGGTTTTTTCTCATAACGTTAATCTCCAACTAAAATACCCTAGACCTTTTAATGTATCAAATGCATGCCCATTTAAATTTTATTTGCAAATGCTGACAACTAATTCTCAATTATTTTTGCTTCTACTACAATAAATCGCTTTTTAAAACAAAAAATCAAAACAGAAGTGTTTGCAAAATTCCCTAAGTTAAAGATAAAAAGCTCAAATCAAATCTAATGAATCCTTATTCGTCTCGATTCAATTCATTTACAATTAGGAATACTTTATATAGATAATTTTGGTGATGATTAGGAACAGTGTATAGAACCCACCAAAACACTTAGTAACGTTCTGTTTCTCACGAAAAAAATAACTGTAGGAGTTATTTCCAAAATAGTAAAATATAGATGACCACAAAGTTCGGTTCGGCCGGTTAACCGAACTGTGCACACCCCTGCCCAAGGCAAAGCAGAGGAAACCACATAACATCAAGCCCAAAAAATGGAGTCAACTACAAAAGGAATACATATAGAACCACATACCGATTAGAAACGTTAATGCATGCATGTAGAAATTTCAGCTCACTTTGAGAGAGAATGTTGTTGCAGCTTTACTGAGCAAGCACTAGCTATGAAGTAAACCCTAATCTCAACATAAGGAAATCCAATTAAACAACAAAAAAGTCGCAACAAGCATCCAAGAGAGTATCATTAGCTCTACGACTGAAGCCAACAGAACTTTGATTGTCCTAAATTTAAGGGGGTAACTGTAATGTTTTGATAAAACCTAAAGCGAGATTTTGAAATGTTTTTATGGATATGAAGGGGGAAATATAAGGTGGACCAAACCTAAAGAGTTTTTTTGTAATTTCCAGAAATCTCTGGGTTTTTTTGTAGTTAGCCCGAACCTTAAGGGTATTTCTGAAATTATCTCAAGATATTATTTAGTGAAGCAAGGAGCATAAAAAATCTGACATCACAACTCCATGAAATTCTCGAATATATTGACGGACCAACATTGTTTTTCACAAGATGCCGAAAAGGTGGAAACGTGGAGAACAAAGAAAATCTTACCCCAGTAATATCCTTTCAAAGACTTGAAGATAACAGAAAACCAAAGCAGAATAGTTGTAATAGCTACTTCAGAAAATTAGAATTCAGCTAAACCAAAGCATAGCAATGGAAGTCAGCTGAGCAACGGAAAGCAAAACAGAGCATAGAAAATCAGTTAAACAGAACAGAAGAGTGCAGAGCCGGACGACGAACACGACAACAAAGTGAGAACAAGAACTGAACAGAAAATTGAAAATTATTTCAAAAACAAAATACAATATATTCCAAGAATAGAGCAGAAAGAGTTACCTCGAATAACATCTTCTGGAGTGCGAGGACTGGAGCAGTTTATTACGAGGGTAATTCACAGCCATCAGTCCTTTCTGAGTATCGTTGCTAAAATCCACATGAAATAGATAAAATTTATCTTCAGTAAAAGATGCCGGATAAGGGTGGTTATGTTTGCGCACAACCATGGTGTACAGGTAAGTCGTGTGCAAAAAGAGAGGAAGCTTGCATAAAAAGCTGCGAGGAGCAGATCCCATTGAAGGTAACATAATAGCAACTATAGACAGGAGAAAAAGACAACGAGAATAAAATACAAAGACAGGCGAAAATGCAAATTTCTGAGCTCACAAAACAAATGCTTCACATCAAACAATCAACAATACTCGGACGATATTGAGAGTTTGAACTTTTATCGTCTAGCTGAGTGAATTATCAGAACTTTTCAATCATAATAAAAGTTCTTTCTTTTTACTTGAGAAACAAAATAGAAGTCCAAGAAATTATTAATAATATAGCAAAATACAACAAAAGTATGCATTCACTATAGGTTTTCTACTTGCCTCTCATTTATTGAGTTACATAGTAACACCATTCGGCACCTCTAAATTATATTAATATAGCAAAATACATCATAAGTATACATTCACATTAGGTTTTCTACTTGCCTCTCATTTATTGAGTTACATAGTAACACCATTCGGCACCTTGCAATTACATATGGACCAAGCTATAGTTTTAATTATCAGCTGGAATACCTCAGAAAGCAAATAAATCCAACCACACAAGACAGGCCATCTAACTTTGGATTTACCAACTCACTGGGGCTTCCAACTTGAACATAGAATACTGTCGCTGGATTTTATTTGGAAATTAATATGGTGAAGACATAGGCAGCCAATAGTGTTTGTATTGTCTCTAGAAACAACACTTCAAGGTATAATGATGTTCATAAACTTTCTCTTCGCAAATGCCAACCACCACTTGTTTGGAGTTCCATTGGATCGATATGCCACACTCAATAATCTTCCACTAGTTTCTTCCCGAATCTGCTTCAAATAATTTCTGAAGAGCTCTGCATTCAGAAGTCGTATGACCAAGAAAATATGTGAAGTGGCATAGTAAGCAAATCAATGTAGGATATGGAACACTGCAAAATTCATCAAAAATACAGTGCTATGATGTCATGGTAAAAAGTCTGTAAGTTAATATTCAGCATCAGTTTCATTAGAAATTCCATAAGAGGAAAGATGCATCATATGACAAATCTTGAACAGACAACCACAGTTTTCTTTTTATACAATGGTGGTAAGAATGAAAATCATCAGGCAGCATCAAACTTCAATCACAACATTCATCCGATCTTTTGACCATTTCAGTTGTTTACTTTCAGCATATGAGGATTTCCAAACACGTGTTTTAGCATCGGTTATGCATGCAGCATGTTACTATTGTTAAGATGTCTTCCACATGACGACAAAAGGCAAGGGAGACAGGAAAGAGGACAGGACAAAAGCATTTCTTAGGTCACAGAATTATGGCATGCTCCGCGTGACCAGACCGAATAAACAGAATGTAGGAGTAATAAGTTTGCTTAAATCATATATCTTTTTGCAATATATCTTTTCTGTATCAGTGGAGTGGACAATTTGAACCTAATAAAGGAGATGCAGATGACTCATGAATAAGAGCATCTTAAAAATCAAGCTGACAATATTCCACGTTATGGTATTCAACCTAGCTATTATGTGGATCCCTTGCTGGCAAAGGCAACAGAAAAAATCTAAAATGCTTCAGCCGTAAGTCCTATGAAAATTTCTTTTCTTCACAAATACAGAAGAATAAAACTCTTAATACTCTACGTGGCTTAACTTTTTTTTTTTCCCTTTGTGAACATGTGTAACAGTACTTTACCTGCCTCTTGTTGAGATTGTGGAATAGCAAATAGTCCTGGAAATGGAAATCCATGCTCTCCAGGCACAGGGACTTTTTCCAACCCCAGATTAATAATTGCTTTGGTTCCTTCAGCTAAGGTTCTGCAGCCTTCTAGCCTCTTTAAAGCAATATTTATATAGAATGTTAAGTAAATAAGAAGCTTATCAGCTGAACTCTGAATGTCAAAGTTTCTAAAAAAGACATTGGCGCGAAAGAACGTAATTGCTTCATCAACAATATCTGCGCTATCTGCATATCACGACTATTGATGAATAATTTGTTCGGGTTTCCTTAAATTTGACATTAAGGAGTGAAGCTCACCTTGTTCTGAAACTGGAGCTGGTCCTTTTATGTGGCTTTTTAGGGGAAGTAGAGGACAACCACATGCTTTAGTAATTTCTTCATCGTCAACGAAACTGGAGTGGTAAACCTGCAGCAAAAAAATTAGTTTTTCCCAAATGTGGAACACAAAATCTAAAGATTCTTTCTTATAACCTCAAATAGGAAGATGATAGAGATACTCATATATCAGAAATGAAGAGAAGAAATAGATCCTGAAATCCATATAATTTTCTTCTTTCCCTTATAATTCATATGGCAACCAGAAATAAAGGAAAGCATAAACACTAGCAAGATCTCAAAAAGTGAACTCCCTCAGTCCTCTTTCTCATTGCTTTTATAACTGTTACCCCCACTGTTACTTCTCAACTATAAACTGACAAGAAGTGCATAAGGGTATATGCAAGGTAGTCAAAGGCGAAAGGCGCACTCGAGGCGCCAAGTCCTATATCGCCCAAAAAACACTCGCCTGCCTCAAACAAGGCGCACAATTTTCGAAATTATTTATAATATTCTCAAATGATCCAAAACATGATCATTCAATAAAATTAAACCATATGCACCAACAATGACATAAACATTATAATTACACAGATATACTTGCACTTCCACTCTCCATTTTACACTGTCTATACAATCAAAACAAAATAAAGGTTTGTTTGCTGTTCCCCAGAAGGAAATGGAAAAAAGCAGAGTGAAGAAGAAGGAAGAAAGAAGCGGAAATCGCCAGAAAGAAAAGGGGAAAGAAGAAGGAAGGAAGAAGAAAAGGAAGACACCAAAATATCAGAATTTACCATTTTAATTCCACAGCAAAGTGAAGACTGAAAAGTGAAGAGGCAGAAATCAGGATCGTCAATCGCGTTTGCTTGTTCGCTGCTTTCCGCAGTGCGTGGTGGAGGAATAACTTGATTTTGCCCTAATTTTTTTATAATAATTGAATTGGGGCTGATGGGATTTAATTAAGTGGGTACACGCTTTTATAAAAAACTAGTGATGCACCGGTGCCGATGCACTCGGATGTATTTTCACACAAATAGTTAATTATATTTTAAAACATAATTTATGTAATTACGTAATATCAAAAAGCAATCTATATATCTATATACAAGGCGGAGGGAATGACGCTTCTGCGGGGTGGTAGATCTCACGAAAATGGGGTGGGTAGAATAGAAAATCCAAAAAAATTAATACAAATTATAACTATTTTTTTAAAAAAAAAAATCCTCACTAAAATTTTTTTAAAAAAATGGGTCGGGCCAGGCCCAGATCGGCCTGGCTGTCTCCAAAGATCTATATATATATATAATAGCGAAGTCTGAACTTTTATTTTCCTAACTCTTTTTACTTATTATATTAGGAAACAATTGTAAACATTATAAATGGTAATTATTATAAATTCTTTTATTAGGAAAATATTATAAGAAAATCGTTGTAATTATATAAATTAGGAAAATATTATAAGAAAAGATTGTAAATAGTATTCCTACTTTATATGTATATAAATTATGAAAATATCATAAATGGTATTCCTATTTTATATGTATAAAATTAGGAAATTTTTATTTACTGGTATTCCTACTTTATACCAAAAGTGAGTCCATGGTATCAATTCTATCTATATATAATATATATTATATAGATTTTAAAAATTATAAATAGTATTTCACCATATTTGATATTAGTATATGTCAGCTCTACTTAAATATATATTACAATGATGTGTTGATTCTATACATCATATCTTCATCAAATATATTGTTTATTTGGTTCAATGGTATCGGTGCAATTTTGTACAATATAATATTAATTAATCAAGTTTTAAGTATTGATGACTATTCAAACTTTCCTAAATTATTTAATAAAAGTTAAAATAGATGAATTATGATTTTATGTATCTTTCAACATTGATCAACTCAATCAGATAAAAAAGAATAAAAAAAGAAAAGATATAAAATAAGATACAGTTTTGGACAAATTAGTCCAAATATTATCCTAACCAATGCATGTTTTGGAGTTATCCAAAATGAGTGTTGCTTTGATTTGATAAGGTGCTTTGATTTGATAAGTCAATGGTAAGAATCTTTAGTAACAAAAATATTTTATTGGCTAATTATTTTTTGGGTTATGATTGTAATATTTTTTGAGATTTGAAATTTTAAAAATTCTATAATCAAGCCTATAATTGTCCTATACAATCAATAAATCGACTGTAATCATTACTATATATACAATAATTATTTATTATTGTATTTATTCAATCTATAGATACCATCAACTATTGATTGAAAAAAATTAAAACTAAGCCTTTGATAAAACAATTGAGAGTATCTATTTATACTTTTTAATCGAATTTGACTATGCTACAAACAAATAATTGACTAGAAGTTTAACAAAGATTAAGAATATTGTACCTTATGATTAAAGATTTGTCAATTTAGAAAAATATATTAACTTAAATAAAGACAATAATTATCAATGGGAGTTTTTTTTATTTATTTTCAAGGGTGCACAAGTTTATGATTGGACAAAAATATATTACCTTAATTAAGAAAAACAACTAATTAACGTATTTACAAAACTAAAAATGGTAACAAATATTTGATTGTTTGAAAACTGTACATATCTCTTTCATATCTTGATATGAGATTGATAAAACTAATCAAATTGACGTTAAGTAATTGACATGATCAATCAATACTACAATTGTCCGATAAAATCAATCATATAATTACTTAATTGGTACATGTAATCAATTAGTATTTATTATTTTTTATAGTTTATTAACTATAACTCTAGAAAACAATCATAGAATTGTTGGTGCTTTACTTTGGTAAATCAATATTGGAAGATGAATATAATCAATATCTAGCGACTAATGTATGTTTTGGAGTTATCCAAAATTAACGGTGTTTTGCTTGGTAAGTCAGTAGAAATATTTTTTGTAACGAAAATAATATTTTGTTAACTCAATATGTGATAATTAATAATTATATTGTCAACCAATGCCATTAAATAAATTATTGTAAAATTAATTATATAATCATTTATATATGATTAATCAATTGATGTTACATTTTAAAATAAACTTCCCAGTTAAAATTTTTTGGATTGTCAAACTTCCCAGTATATTCTATCATTTCTTTTGATTGATGAGCGATTCACATCAATCCATTGTTGATCAAAATGAGAAAACTCATGGGGTTTACATACATCTATTGAAAATAAATGTCAAAAAATGAATATTGATATCAATTGTAATATTTCTATGCCCTGTTTCAGTTATATCATGTTTACGTTCGTAAGTTTTTTTAGTGGATTACTATGATATTGCTGTAAAATTTATGTTAATACTACTAACGTTTATATCAATGACATAATAGTTTATTTTAAATTTTATTCACGATTTTTTCTACCATATTATTTTGAATAGTATCTCAATTTACATTTTTGATTAACAATGTGAAGTATTCATTTTTTTCAACAGTACAAGTACAATATAAAAAATACATGTCTCATAAATTATATATAATTGTTTATAGAGTGGTGTGTGAGAAAGAAATGGATATATAAAACAATAATTTAGAGACATGCATAAATTGAGGGATAATTCCTTACGAGTTGAATTAGACATTTAAGTTTAGTTGAAAATATAAAATTAATAGATAAATTTTTGTTTTTAATAACCTTATACGAATATTACTATTAAAATAAAGTAATAAATACCAGTTCATGTTAATAGATATTAGAAACCAATAATATTAAAATACAAATATTCGTGCAACGCACGTGGTGAATTACTAGTTTAAAACAAAAGATAAAGAAACATAGCATAAAACAATATAATATTGAGAGGGCGTTTGACTGAGCTTATTTAAAAGATCTTATAAGCTTCTACATCTTATACGATGTCTTTAGAGTTTATAACATGTTAGATCTTAGTTTAAGAATAAGTTGTTGAAGTGTTTGGATAAAATAAGATGGTGGAAATTTTAAGATGTTATTAATGACAATTTTGTAATTAAAATAATCAAAATCAAAGAAGATTGTTGAAATAAGATCTTATTTCAAAAAAGAGTTAGGGAACTTATTTTGAAAAAAAAATTGGGGTTCCTCAACTTTTTTAAAAACAGCTTATAAGCTCCTAACATTTTATTTTAGGAGCTTATAAGATTTTATTTAAAAAAAATACCAAAAAAATTTAAATAACTTATAAGCTCTCAAACATCTTATAAGATATTTTGAAGATCTTAAAAGCGCAGCCAAACACCCTCTAAATCATAAGAACAAACAAAAAAATATATTATATCCGTAAGCTAAACAATTTACAAAACACACGAATCAACAATAGACTTTACACTTGGGGCTGTATTTAATGAAAATCTGGAAATTGATAATTTCTCATGATCCATAATGATGTTTTTGCTTCAAACAAAAAGAATGCCGTTAATGATATCAGACGAGAAATTGATATCATATATCATATAACTATCTATTTATTTGATTAAATTATAATAAATTTTGTGATGTTATACAATAAGAAATTGATGCGGATATTAAATTATTTTCAAAAAACATTCAACAATATAGCATTAACGGGATCAACAAATAAATTCATATATATGATATATGAATTATTAAACAAAATCTATAAAAACATAAATTTTTCCAAAGACAATAAACAGAGATCCTATATTCCTATTGCATAAAAATATCAAGGCCCAACTCAACTAGTTTTTTCACGAAGAAAAATTAAGGCCAAAACACAATAAATGAAACAAAGAACATGGATGTATTTGTTGGGCCTAAATTCACACATAAAGCACGGCCCAAACGATTAAAGAACAAACTCAATTAAACAACATACAAATGCACACCCATGGCACAAAATAGAAAGTCCAAAACAGGATGGGAAAAAAGGAAAAATTCCAAAAAATACCCATTTTTTAGGAAAAAATAACTTTTGTACGCTCAACGGATTTCTGTACGCTTATTTTTACTTCCTTACGCCTAGGGGTAATTTTTTTGACTATTTAAAGCTTTTCTATTTTCTCTCTCCATCTTTCTGTTATGGAACAATTAGAAACAATTATGAAACAAGCTAGAAGCAATTGTGAAACAATATATATGTATATATATTGTTTTAATTTATGATTTAATTGTGATTTTGCTTTTTATAATACCTTTTTTAGTCTAATTCTGTTTACACAGCCTATATCTTGAAGAGATGTTGGCTTCTTTTGTAAGTCTTTTTTTTTTCTTTTATGTCTGTTGTTTTTCCATTCTTGTTTATTTGTTCTTATTGTTTTTTTCCTTTGCAGTGTATTGATATTTTGCCTTATTATTTGAGGAAGAAGTTCAAGTATGAAATAGATAGTGTTGCAAATTTAGGCTATGCTTGCTTGTATTCTCATTTTCACAATTTTTTTTAGAAAAAAATGTCTGAGATGTGTGTTTATTTGTGGAAAAAATGAAATATTTTTTTAAAAAAAAACTCATTTTCTACAAAATTAACTCACTCTTCTTTTTCACTTTCACATTTCTCAATGCTCAATAATACTATTTATTTCTCTCTCTTTATTATATTCACATAAAGAATTCGGTAATTTCTTTAATTTATCAACAATTTTATTACTTTTCTCTTAATTGTGATAACAAAATGTATAAAATGAGATTCATATTGCCTATTTTTAGTTTAGTTTTTAATTTATATTAAATTTTAACATTATATTTTACACTATTATTTCCACAAAAAATTCCACAAACAATCACCAATCTCTAAAAGATTCTCCATCTTATCAACACAATAATTATTGTTTCTCTACACATCCAACGTTCACTTTTAAAAATAATTTCATCATTATTCACTCAGAAAATAAAAATGGACAGGAGGAAAGCACAAGCAATCACAACATTAGAATTTGATGTATTTGGTTATTTTTTCATTCTTGCTTATGTGTTCTTATTGCTTTTTTCCCCTTCTTTTGCAGCATATTGATGTTTTGTTTCATTTTATTATTTGAGGAAGAAGTTCAAATATGATTATGCTATTGTGAATTTAGAAATATGATGTTTGTTCAGTAATTAGTTATATAGGGTTTAGAAAAATAAAAGAAGTATGGGAAACATAAAAGAAATATGAGATTCACTAATTCTATACTAAGGTTTAAAAAACCATGTATAACAGTGCTAAAACGAGTAAGAAACAATTATGCTCATGTGTTTGTCCTGCATTTTTGTGAAGAAATCAGGAGGTGGATCCGCTCTATTTTTTAAACAGAGGAGCATACGGTGCTAAAACGATGTTTCGTCATATATGCTCCTCTGTTTTCTTCATAGCATATATGATGTGGAGAAATCAGGAGGAGCATATCTATTGTGAAAAAAGAAACAATTATGCTCGATCTGCTATAAAGAAAACAGAGGAGCATATATGATGTGGAGAAATCAAGAGGAGTGTATCTGCTATGAAGAAAAGAGAAAGCGCATCTATTGTGAAGAAAGAAAAAAAGGAACATGTTTGTTGTGAAGAAAGGGAGAGGGGATGTATCTGCTGTGAAGAAAGAGAGAGTGGAGCTTATCGTCAAGGATTTTTAGGAAAAAGTAGGGTAGTTGTATCCTTGTCCAAAAAAAAAAGAATTACAACACACACATGCACACAGATAAAGTGCTCGGCCCAAAAAGGTATACGCAACCCAAAAAATCAGACATTAAAGGAATTAAGCAAAAAATCACACGACAATCAAAATTCTACTCTCATTTTTCTAGAATGTTCGTCCGACTCGTCCGTTCACGGTAAGTTTCACAAAACACAAAGCAATACTCACACACTACCAGGAAATCTTCTCTTCTTTTTTATCTTTGGAGTTTGTTCTTCAAAACACAATTACTGACTGGTAGTGCATTTGTTTCAGATTTTATTTCGATTGGAGCCCAAAACGTCTTTTTTTTTTAAAAAAGATGGATAACATTCTATCAACAAAAACTATTTTTATTTTTTATTTTATGTATTTTTCATTGAAAAAACTTCAAATCTGTATTTTGAGCATTATTTTATAATAGATTTGAGTATATTTTGATCTTTAAGATTTTTTCAGGGCAAGAACCTTTAATTTAGTTTGTTTTCAAATGGATCTGGTTTTATTTTTGAATTTTATTGCAGTGTAACTAAATATGCAGTACATTACACACAACTATGTAAAGTGTCATAATTATGCAGCAAAAATCAACTAGTTATGCATTGGCTAGAAGTTATCTCTACAGTGTGTAAAAATTAAGTATGCAGTACATTATATGTAGTTGTGTCATAAAAACAATGCAACAAAAAAAATTAATTATGTGTTATTTAATAGCTATCTAAGCAGCAAAAGAACACTAATTGTGTTGGATCCCGAAAAAACAGAAAACAATTTGGAAAAAAACTACCCCTAAAATCATGCCATTAAATAAGACAATTATAATTATACCTCATAAAATACGGTTACAAAAAGTCAAACTACTTAAAAAAAAACCTACCAAATAACAAGATTCTTATAATACCCTTAATGAAAGGTATTTAAAAAAAATGACTAAAAAACGTGTAAAATCACATCCATCCAAAAAATCCAATCAAATGTTAAGATAAATCCACATTATTTCACCCCAAAAATTGGTCTCATTTGAACCAACTCCTATATATATATATATATATATATATGTGTGTGTGTGTGTGTGTGTGTGTGTGTGTGTGTGCGCGTGTGTGTGTGCGCGCGTACGTGTGTGTGTGTGTGAAAAGCCCATCAACAAAAACCAAATCCACCAACAAAAATCATGAAAAAAAATCCATAGTCACAATAGTAATCTACCTTATTCTACAACAACAAACGGCTCCCTTACTATTCCTTTGTCTGTAGTCAATACAAAGCTCCTATTTCAATCCACAACTCACATGAAACACCAATGGACACTTAGGCTCAAAATAATTAATCACACATCATTTTTTGATTAAAAAACGTAACACTTCTTCTCATATATCCTCTTCAAAACCTTACTACTACAACCAATGCCTTTTCTACCTTCATGGTCGATAAAAAATACTTCTGGCACATAAATCACGCACACTAAATGAGCACATCTTCCATCTGCCGCAAGCTTTAATGTGCCTCTGCCAATAATCCAGGGGCAACAAGAAAAAAATTGTGATTTATTGAGGCATAAATTTTTACTAGATTTGATTTCAAGCATTGGGCACAGTGGCCTCATCCGTCCTTTTACTCTGTATCTCGTTCGCAGCCTTGCCTACATGAAAGTGTGTCATCTGCTGACTCAGAGAAGGCCGATCACGGAGAAAGAGAAAGAAAAAAGAGGGTTCTGCAAAAGAGGGTGAGAAAGAAAGGGAAGAAAAGGGTTAAGTAGATGAAATGAATGTTAATTTGACACTTCGTAAGTAAATGAAATGAATGTCAAGTCTTATATCAATATCTATTGATTCTTTTCTATCATATCAGATATATAGTAAAAATATTAAATTTGAACAATTAGGACATCTCCAATGCTTGGTTTGTGGTGGGGATTATAAGGAGAAAAACTGGTTTGTCCAAATCACATCCCATTGTGGGTAAATGATTTATGATGACATGACATTTTATGGTTGATGTACAAACTAGTTTGTGCAAAGATGGAAAAATGTAAACAATAGTTGCAGGTGAGAAAGTGGATTGTACTCCCATGAGAATTACCGGCGAACAAAAGTGACGCGCGAGTGGCCTCAAAAATTACATGGATGTGAGAAAAAGTCACATGACAGCAGCATAAAATGGGTCACTTTTTGTTTTATTAATCATTGGTATTGTTGCATTTTAATTTTAAAATTGTGCATATAGTTGAACGACTATTTTAGAAGAAAAAAAGCATGTAAATCTCTTTGATAGTCGTTATTCAAATGGCTAATTTAGAATAACGACTATTTTTTTCTATAAATACTATTTTTGTGTATTTTTACTTTTTCCACACAATCCATAACTCTCTACCTTTTATTATTTAAAACGGATGAAAATGCAAGACATTTCTTTTATAAATTTCTTGAGTTCTTCAAATAGTTCTCAAAATGCTAACACTCAAAATCGTAGTACGTAATATAATGTCCAACAATTTCAATTTTCTCCACCCACACAACACCCCCAAAGTTTTCCAACTACGCCATGTTTTCCACAAAATTTTCCAAAATTTTCAAATTTCCAACCAAATCAGAGTGTTTCTATTCAGTCGAGTAGTGCTTATCGAGCTCCATTTTATATGCCTCCACTTGAATATTGGACAACCATGGAAAACCAATTTGGGATGATGCCTCCTCCTAATGCATTTTCACCTCAACCATCGTTGATATTGCCTTCGAATGAGACAAGAAGGGCTAGTTTCAATGCATCTGATACTGAAAAAGAACCTTCAACGCCATCTTCTGTTCAAGAGACTCAGTTTCCACTACATTCTACACAAGACGGACTCGAGAATATTGCACTCGATACAGATACCAAACATTGCGAACATGGTGAAGGCAACACCAAATGGGTGGTCAACAGTACTTATTGGTTCGTGGATGAAAAAGGAGCTCCTAACAAAGGCATGGGTGACTATTTGTTGGGATCAATAGTTGGCAATGACCAAGCATGCAAATACTTTTCGAAAAAAGGGCACTGTGTTGAGATTGCCAGGGCCTCTAAAAAAATCATTGGTTTCAAATACAATGGGCCGTGAATTATGGAAAGATCTAGCGAGGTAGAACACTGAATATGATATTGATCGAAATATTTTAGAGCTACTTGAGAATTAAAGAGCATAGGCATCTAACAACTCAAAGTTATTGCATCACAAAACGCACGAGAATGTATATTGATCGAGATCATGAAGACGCACATGTTCGTCTAGTCAATGACTACTTTTCGGACGACCTAACTGTTGGGGATATATCACGTGCGATATTATATTCGAAATAAATCAGAAAACTTACTTGAAATCCAGAATACGAAATTACAGAAAATGCTGAAATTTAGACCGAGGCTAGAGTTCGACTCTATGTCTTTAAGACGAATTGACCGCTACGGTGCCCACGGTTGAATAGCAAACGTCTCCCAAGATACAACGGTCTCCTCTTGCTGTAGTAGCACTCCAAACAACAAGAGACGGCGAACTTCAAATATTTTGTACTCTCTCTTTTACGGGAAAATTTTAACAGAATGTATGCTTGTGTTTGTATGCAAAATATGAATCATGAAATCTGCAGATCTAAGGGATATTTATAGATTGCCACAGGTCTCAAGTGAAACAACACAACTCTTGGACACACCTTTTCATTCCAAGAGTTATTATGAAGAGTTGCACCCTTTGGCTTGCAACTATTAAGAGTTTCCATGAAAAGTTGCATCCTTTGGTGAGTTGCCATGAAGAGTTGCACCCTTTGGTTTGCAACTACATTTGTACTAATTACAAATAATAGTCTAGATGCATTTTGAATATAAAATTCATCCACAAATTTCATCTAGATTCATTGTCCAACATGGAATACCAAAGTTCCACTTGTACCTCAACTTGTCACCTTTAGGCAATAATTTTTCATTCACGTGGAAATATTCTTGTGAGCTCAAACATATTTCCAACAATCCCCACATGAATGAGAAATTATGTGAAATAATGCAATGCACATGTGAATGCAGACACTAAAGAGAGTACAAATGGAAAGTTATTGCATCAGGAGAGGTAGCTTCTGGCTTTGAACCTTCCCTAGTGGAGTACTATCAGATTTACTTGGCTAATCAGTGAACATGATGTCTTGAACTGTTTAGCCGTTGGTGTAAACCAAGACAACAACACCCACACAATAACCTCTCTAACATTTTCCAGTTCTCATGGTTGTGTTCATTTTGGCCTTGAACAACCTTGGGTTTCATAAGTGTTTTAGAGAATTCAAGCCTCAAAATTCTCATAGAAACGGCCCCACTTCACACTTACATAGGTGACCTCCTATTAAGAGTATTCTACCATACCCCACTTGGCTTAACCAAGCTATAGGAATCATTAAAAGTTGAACTTAACCTTATATACTTCTGCAGAAAGCACTTTTGATCATAGAAATGGGTAGGAATTTATCCTAAGTGCTTAACTGAATCTTCATAACTTAGTTGTCCCATTGAACCAAGTTCTTGGGATCTCCAGTCATCATGGTTGGGTTACCATTACAAAGATTTATGCGTAATAGGCTTTAATCCCATTCCCTTTGATAGTCGGTATACTTGATCTCTTGGTAAACCTTTGGTAAGCGGATCCGCGAGATTCTCCTTAGATTTTACATAATTAATGGAGATAACACCACTTGAGACCAACTGTTTAATGGTATTGTGTCTACGACGTATATGTCTAGACTTACCATTATACATGCTATTTTGTGCCCTTCCTATGGCCGACTGACTATCACAATGTATACTGATAGCAGTGACTGGCTTTGGCCAACACGGAATATCCTCCAAAAAATTCTGAAGCCATTCTGCTTCCTCTCCAGCTTTATCTAAAGCTATAAACTCAGATTCCATCGTTGATCGAGCTATACAAGTTTGTTTTGAGGACTTCCAAGACACAGCTGCACCACCAATGGTAAAAACATAACCACTAGTGGATTTTGAATCCTTTGAATCTGATATCCAGTTGGCATCACAATATCCTTCCAAAACTGCTGGATATCTTGTATAATGTAATCCAAAGTTCAAAGTATATTTTAAATATCTCAAAACTCTATTCAGAGCTTTCCAATGATCATCGCTTGGATTACTAGTGAACCTACTCAGTTTATTAACAGCACATGCTATACCAGGATGAGTACAGTTTGTTATGTACATTAAACTGTCTATGACCTGTGAATATCTCAACTGAGACACTGGTTCACCTTTATTCTTGACTAAGTGTAAACTTGTGTCAATTGGAGTTTTAACTGGACTTTTATCATAAACGTTGAATTTCCTGAGAATAGACTCAACATAATGAGACTGAGATAAAACAAGTCCACCAGATGTCTTAGAGATTTTAATCCCTAGTATAACATCTGCCACTCCCATGTCTTTCATATCAAAGTTTTGTGTCAACATTCTTTTTGTATTCATGATAATATCATGATTACTGCCTATTATCAACATGTCATCAACATATAGACATACAATAACATAGGCATTCGGTGTACTTTTAATGTAGACACATTTATCACACTCGTTAATTCTAAATCCATTTGACAAACATAGCTTTATCAAATTTCCGTGCCACTTGTTTTGGCGCCGCTTCAATCCATACAAGGACTTAACGAGTTTACACACATTTTTCTCTTGTCCTGAAGCAACAAACCCTTCAGGTTGTTCCATGTATATTTCTTCTTCTAACTCACCATTTAGAAATGCTGTTTTGACATCCATTTGATGAATCTCGAGATCGTATAGCGCATCAATTGCAACAAGAACTCTAATAGAAGTAATTCTTGTAACCGGTGAGTATGTGTCGAAGAAATCAAGGCCTTCCTTTTGCTTATAGCCCTTAGCTACCAACCTAGCCTTATATTTAACAATAGATCCATCCGATTTTAACTTCCTTTTGAAAATCCACTTACAACCTGAGGTTTTATTTCGGTGGGAGATCAACCAACTCCCAAGTGTGATTTTGCATAATGGATTCCATCTCACTATTGATAGCTTCTTTCCGAATGGTGCTTGCGAGTTGACATTGCTTCGCAAATGTCTTAGGTTCATTTTCTACCATGTAGGTTAGAAAATCGGGGCCAAATGATGTAGACTTTCTCGCCCTTCTTATCGCGCCAACTGTTCTTCATCATTTTCATGATCAAGATTTGCGATCATAAGTCCTCTTATGTGAACTTGTTTCTCCTTTATCCATGTCTTTACACGGAAAGACATTCTCAAAAAACACAACATTCCTTGATTCAATAATTACATTTTCATGAATATCGTGAATGTCTGACTTGTGCACAAGGAATCGATATGCACTACTGTTATGTGCATATCCAACAAATATGCAATCAATTGTTTTAGGCCCAATTTTTACTTGTTTAGGCTAGGAACTTCTACCTTCGCCAAACAACCCCACACTTTCAAGTGTTTATAGCTAGAACATGTCCTTTCCACAATTCATATGGAGTTTCATCCATTTTCTTTAATGGAATTTTATTAAGAATGACATTGGCCGAGAGAATTGCTTCTCCCCACAAGTTCTGTGGTAGTCCCGAACTTATCAACATAGCATTCATCATCTCTTTAAGAGTTCGATTCTTGTGTTCAGCAATTCCATTTGATTGAGGTGAATATGGTGCAGTAGTTTGATGAATAATGCCAGATTCTGAACAAAATTCATCAAATGGAGCATCATATTCTCCACCTCTATCACTTCGAATCATTTTGATTCTCTTGCTAAGTTGATTTTCCACTTCATTCTTATAATGCTTAAAAGCATCCAAAGCTTCATCTTTGCTTCTCAGCAAATATACATAACAGTATCTTGTGCAATCGTCTATAAAAGTAATAAAATACTTTTTACCACCTCTTGTTTGCACAAATTTCAAATCACAGATATCACTGTGAATTAACTCTAAAGGAGTGGTAGTCCTTTCAACAGAGTTATATGGTGTTTTAGCTAACTTAGCTTCAACACATATTTGACATTTATGATTAGGATCAAATTGCAAATTAGGCAACAAGTTCAAATTCATCATTCTACGAACAGATTTAAAATTTGCATGCCCTAATCTATTATGCCATAAACAAGAAGACTCAAGCATATAAGCAGAACTACTAGTAGTATTATTAATATCTTCTTTTGGTACAATAGTAAGAACGTTCATCTTGAACATTCCATCACAAAGATAACCTTTCTCCACATAAACATCATTCTTGGTGAGTACAAACTTATCAGCTACAAATACAAGCTTAAAGCCATTTTTGCTAAACAAAGAACCCGATACAAGATTTTTGCGAATGTCAGGCACATGTAGCACATTGTTGAGGACGAGCTCCTTTCCAGAAGTCATTTTCAAGGTTATTTTCCCTTGTCCTTCAACCTTTGAGCTTGCGGAATTTCCCATGAACAGTAGTTCTCCACTGATTGGCTTGTAGTTAGAGAACATTGTCTTATTAGCACAAATATGGTGGGTAGCCCCAGTATCTACCCACCACTCCCTGGGATTTCCAACATTGTTGCACTCAGAGACAACAGCAGCTAAACTCATTTCTTGTACCCCATCCGAAAGTTCATCAACTTCAGTCACATTAGCTTGTGCTTTAAGTTTCTCCGGATTGCGACATTCACTCTTGCGATGTCCAGGTTTACCACAATTGTAGCAATTGCCTTTAAACCGCTTAACATTCTTCTTGTTGTCCTTTGGACCCTCACCAGAAAATTTCCTTTTCTTGTTATTGCTCTTTGAACTAGATTCAACCACGTTAGCTTTTGCTTGCCCAAATTGTCCTCCAATCTTCTTATCCGACTTTCTGTTATCTTCCTCAATCCTCAATCGGACAATCGGTTCCTCCAAGTTCATCT